>CM058236.1:23845546-24020030 GCA_030180135.1 Orychophragmus violaceus | reverse complement strand
ACAAGGTTAATTACCAACATACCCTTAATGAAATTTTAATAAAAAGTAAGTCCCACATCGGTAGTTGGAAAAATATATAACTAATATATATATATATATATATAGTATAAGATAAGAAGAGAATGAATATGTATAGAGAAGACGAAGAATATATATCGGTAGTTGAAAAAATAATTATTCTAACAAAATCTTTGTCCGCACCCTGTGCGGACACCCCACCTAGTTTTACAGTATACCGCAAATCAAATTTTTACCAATCAAACTTTCTTCCATCCCGCTTATTTTATACAAACCGCATTTGTCCCGCAAACCGCACGTACCGCAGTTGAACCGCACCGCACTATAAAACCTTTTTTCCCGCACAAGTCACCATTCGGAGTCACAGTCTCTTCTTCTCTGAGATATAATGGTTGTTTGAGAAAGCTTTTTTCAGAAGATATAATGGGGAAAACAAGCAAGTGGATTCGAAAGTTCTTAACCGGAAAGAAAGACAGAACAAAGGAAACTATTATTCTTAGCGAATGTGGTTTCACTTCGACAATTCCAGGCACTCCTAAAGAGAAACGTCGATGGAGTGTTAGACGTTCTTCTGCCACTGGACCACCAGCTTGTGCTTTTACCCTCAAAGATTCATCACCACCGGCTCAACCGCCACAACTTTTGGTGGTCGCAAACGTGGACACTCAAAATGAGGAGAACAAGAACGCTTCAGCCGAGGAGATTGCAGTGGCTATTGAAGAATTTGCAGCAGTGAAGATTCAGGCTTTCTTTCGTTCTCATTTGGTAAACATTGAAAAACAAAACTCCCAAAAATCACATTCTCTGTTTATGGCTTTAAATTAGTGTGTTCAAGAATCAATGTTTATAAAATTTGTTGGGCAGGCAAGGAAAGCATTAAGAGCGTTAAAAGGGTTAGTGAAATTACAAGCACTTGTGAGAGGGCACTTAGTGAGGAAACAAGCAACAGCTACACTTAGATGTATGCAAGCATTGATTACACTTCAAGCCAAAGCGAGAGAAGGGAGGATTCGTATGATCGGAGATACAACAACAAAGCCCACAATTTCAAGAACATCGATTCATAAAACCTGGATCAAAAACAATTACCACGTAATGGATCTAACCCAGATCTCAAAATCCAATCTTGACAAAACCCAGATCCCAAAGTTTCTGACTTCGACTCCTCTGTTTTTTTTTTTTTTTTTTTTTTTTCTTACAGGAGAGTGAAGATAACATCAAGATTGTGAAATGGACATTCAATCAAAATTTTACTCTCCGGTGATAGATACAACCGAGTTTACTTCATGAAGAGGAAGAAGAAGAAGTCGGTTATTGGAGAAACAGACGAGTGTGACGTGGCAGGATCGTTAGAAGCAGTTGACCAAGTTGTTGCGGGTTGACTCCAGCTCAGCTGATTGTGAGCCGTCGGATGAAGAAAGTATTGAAGATGGATTTGCATATAAATAAGAAGAAGACTGAGATTATCTTCTTTATGCTTGAATGTTGTATAGATCAGACGAGATGAGTCTGGGATTTCACAGTCGTTATGAGACTGACAATCAGATTTCAATTGCCATGAGATTGTGATCTGTATTGTACTTCAAGCTATTCATCTTTACCAAATCAATATACAAAGTATTCTTTTACTCTCTTCTTAGAATCGGATAACAAGAATCTATCACTGGTGCGTGAGCTCGGTTCGAAGTTCATTCAGACGATATGGCGATGGTTAATTCACCGGCGAGTCCTAAGAATCGTGACGACATGGAGGACGAGGAATTTTCACTACAAGCGGAGGTGGAGAAGCTTGATCGTGGTTACAAATTTCTCATGAAACAGGCGGCGGAGACGAAATTTAGTTGCTCGACGATGGCGGAGCAACTTAATACGATACTTAAGATGCTCGGAAAGCAACACGTACGCTCCGATGATGGGGAGAACATTGGGAATCGTAACACCGGACCGTCGAATTTCCAATCCCAGGTAAATCAATCTAACTCGGAATGGAATCGGGATGAAAATTCGCTAGGTTATCGATCTGGAAGGTTGCCTGTTGAAACTAGAGATAGTATGTTGAAAAAGATAAAGATGCCAAGCTTTGATGGTGAGAATACGACAGACTGGTTAGTCGACATCGAACATTTCTTTATGATGGGAAGATTCGCGGATAATGAGAAGCTAGAGATGGTGGCTCTCGCAGTAGAAGGAAGAGTAAAAAAATGGTTTTCATGGGTGATGAAAAGGGGAGGATTCAGGAGTTGGACTGAATTCAAGAACAAACTGGTCAGAAGATTTGCGGAATCAATAGATGAGGAACCAGAGACTCGTTTGTTTGCAATTAAGCAGGAAGGAACTATAGCAGATTATGTTTCTGAGTTTGAGCATCTATCGGCTCAAGTATCGGGACTTGAGGATAAACATTTGGAGAAGATTTTTTACACTGGACTGAATCCAGAGATGAAGGAAGTAATACGTATGAAGGATCCTCAAGGGCTTGCTAATTACATTTCGGCAGTTTTGAGGATGGATAACAGTGTTTTCTGTCAAGTAGTTAGTGATGCTGCTACTGGGAAAGGAAAACAGCAGTATACTCGTACTAACACTCAGAATAAATCTTGGAGCCATACATCACAGAACCGAGTACAATGGGATAAACCGAAGGTTGAAGTAGGGACACCCAAAGAGAATATTAATCCTCAGCAATATCTTAGACCTCGACAGAAGTATACTGACGCTGAATTGGATGCATTACGTCGTGACAAACTGTGCTTCAAGTGTAAAGCTCCATGGTCAAGATCTCATGAATGTCCGAATAAAGCTTTACGGGTGTTAACGGTTGTCAATGGCATGGATATGGAAGTGCTGGATGCTGATGTTGATGCAGTGGATGACAATGTCATGGAATTTTGTCAACAGTTGTATACATTGTCATTCAATTCCTTTCTTGGCATTAATTCTCCTAAGACAACCAAGTTAAGGGGAAGAATCAAGAACAAAGAGGTGATTGTTATGCTCGATAGTGGGGCATCGCACAACTTTATTTCTCCAACTGTTGTGCAAAGGCTGCAATTGAGAGTTTCTGCAGAAAACAGCCTTGATGTGTTGTTGGGAAATGGTGTAACGGTGAGTGCCTTAGGCATTTGTCGTCATGTCAATTTCCAACTAAGTCACACTGACTTCACATCAGACTTCATCTCTTTAGAACTGGGAAGTGTTGATGTAATTCTGGGAGTACAATGGCTTGAAACTCTAGGCAAGTGTGAGATTGATTGGAAAGAACAATATCTTGCATTTGACTATAAAGGACAGCGGGTGACTTTGATCGGAGATATATCATTACATTGTCCAAAGCTGTCTTTCAAATCATTGTCTCCAGTCTATGGATCTACTGATGCAAGCAGGGAAGTGGTGCTCAGTAGTACCATACTTACATCAACCATACCAGAAAACGCTTCAGCTTTAGCGGCAGTGTTAGAGCAGTATTCAGACATCTTTGAAATACACACCAGTTTACCTCCAATCAGGGGACAGGAGCATGCGATTGTTTTAAAGCAAGGTGTCTCAGCAGTTTCTGTCCGACCTTATCGTTATCCCCATACAACGAAACAGGTCATGGAAACTATGGTATCTGAGATGTTAGCGGCAGGGACTATCAGACCGAGTACAAGTCCGTTTTCAAGTCCTGTGCTTCTAGTTAAGAAGAAGGATGGAGCCTACAGGTTTTGTGTGGATTACAGAGCACTTAACAAAGCGACAGTCCCTGATAAATATCCTATTCCTGTAATTGACCAGCTACTAGATGAATTACATGGAGCTACTGTTTTTTCCAAGTTGGACTTAAGATCCGGATATCATCAAATCAGGATGGTGGAAGAAGATATAAAGAAGACTGCATTCAGGACAGTAGAGGGGCATTATGAATTTTTGGTTATGCCTTTCGGTTTAACCAATGCTCCTGCTACTTTTCAAGCCCTCATGAACAAGATATTCAAGCCATTTATGAGAAAGTTTGTCCTAGTCTTTTTTGATGATATTCTAGTGTTCAGCAAGTCTTGGGATCAACATATTCAGCACTTGGATGATGTGATGCAAGTGTTGAGAGACCAAAAGCTGTTTGCAAACAAGAAAAAGTGTTCTTTTGGAGTGTTTCAAGTAGAATACTTGGGGCATATTATCTCTGCGACAGGAGTTTCCACGGATTATAAGAAAACAGAGGCTATGAAGGATTGGCCAACACCAAAGACTGTGAAACAGCTGAGGGGTTTCCTAGGCTTGACAGGCTATTATAGGCGCTTTATCCGTCATTATGGTACGTTGGCGAAACCATTAACTGAGTTAACGAAGAAGGATCAGTTTGTATGGTCTGAGGAATCGCAGAGAGCATTTAATAATCTGAAAGAAGCCATGATTAAAGCTCCTGTGCTAACACTACCTGATTTTACTAAGCCATTTATACTGGAATCTGATGCCTCTGGTTTTGGTTTGGGAGCAGTGTTGATGCAAGACAAACAACCAATAGCTTTTTTCAGTCACGCATTAACAGCTAGAGAGCAGTTAAAACCAGCTTATGAGAGAGAGTTAATGGCGATTGTAATGTCAGTCAGAAAGTGGAAGCATTACTTGATGGGTAGATCATTTCAGGTTCATACTGATCATAGAAGTCTCAAATTTCTTTTGGAGCAGAAGGAGGTTAACTTGGAGTATCAAAAATGGTTAACAAAGTTGCTAGGCTTTGATTTTGAGATTTTTTACAAACCTGGTTGTGAAAACAAAGCTGCAGATGGCTTGTCAAGAAGTATGGAGTTATCCTGTTTGTTGTTAGCATTAACATCTCCAGTGGTAATTCAGTGGGAAGACCTGTACCAGGAGATTGCTAGTGATGAAGAGATTCAGAAGTTGATGGAACAGGTTATGAAGGAACCTATAAGACATTATCAGATCATAAATGGAAAGCTGTGGTATAAGAAGAGACTAATGATTCCGAAGAAATCACAGTTTATTGAACTGATATTATCAGAATGTCATGATAATAAAGTCGGAGGACATTCAGGGGTTCAGAAAACTTTGAAACGAATCCAACAGTCCTTTCAGTGGACAGGAATGCAGAAACATGTGCAAAGGTATGTTGCAGAATGCCTTGTTTGCCAGACGCATAAGCACACTACACTCTCTCCTGCGGGACTTTTACAGCCTTTGCCTATACCACAACAGATTTGGGAAGACTTGAGCATGGACTTTATTGAGGGCCTCCCGAAATCTGCTGGTGTGAATGTTATCTTGGTCATTGTCGACAGATTAAGTAAATATGCCCATTTTGTGGGTTTGAAGCATCCGTTTACAGCTGCAGATGTTGCGACTCAGTTTATAAATGCAGTGGTTCGCCTTCATGGATTTCCCAAGAGTATTGTGTCGGATAGGGACAGGATATTTCTAAGCACAATTTGGACTGAAGTATTTCGCTTAGCTGGTACGAAGCTGAAGTATAGTACAGCTTACCATCCTCAAACTGATGGTCAGACCGAAGTATTGAATAGGTGCTTGGAGACGTATCTGAGGTGTTATGCATCATCGCATCCTCGGACTTGGAGCAAGTATTTACCATGGGCTGAATTGTGGTACAATACTTCTTATCATAAATCCTTGAAGACCTCACCATTTAAAGTGGTATATGGCAGAGATCCTCCTTGTTTGTTGCCGTTTGAAGCAGGGTCCACGGCCAATTATGATTTGGAACAAGAGATGTTGAAACGAGATATGATGTTGGATGAGATAAAAGGGCATTTACTTCATGCTCAGGCGTTGATGAAGCAGCAAGCAGATAAACATCGAAGAGAAGTGATATTTGAAGTGGGTGACAGAGTTTATCTAAAGCTGAGGCCTCACAGACAACATTCTGTGACTCGTCGCATTTTCCAGAAACTTTGTGCCAAGTTTTATGGACCGTATAAGGTGTTAGAGAAGATTGGTAATGCTGCGTACCGTTTGGAACTCCCTCCTACGGCTAAAATTCATTCAGTTTTCCATGTTTCGCAATTAAAAAAGGCTTTGGGAGATCATGAAGTATGCAAGGAGTTGCCTATTGTCGAAACAGAAGATCGATTGGAAACATGGGAACCAGCTGACATAATCGCAACCCGTTATAATGCGAAAGGTGAAAGAGAGTTGCTGATTAGTTGGATGGGCAAGGACAGTAGTGAGGATACATGGATGAATGCAAAGGAGTTTGTACAACAGTTTCCTTACTATAAGCTTGAGGGCAAGCTTGGTTTGGAAGGGGGGGATATTGATAGATACAACCGAGTTTACTTCATGAAGAGGAAGAAGAAGAAGTCGGTTATTGGAGAAACAGACGAGTGTGACGTGGCAGGATCGTTAGAAGCAGTTGACCAAGTTGTTGCGGGTTGACTCCAGCTCAGCTGATTGTGAGCCGTCGGATGAAGAAAGTATTGAAGATGGATTTGCATATAAATAAGAAGAAGACTGAGATTATCTTCTTTATGCTTGAATGTTGTATAGATCAGACGAGATGAGTCTGGGATTTCACAGTCGTTATGAGACTGACAATCAGATTTCAATTGCCATGAGATTGTGATCTGTATTGTACTTCAAGCTATTCATCTTTACCAAATCAATATACAAAGTATTCTTTTACTCTCTTCTTAGAATCGGATAACAAGAATCTATCATCCGGCTCCTTCTGCTATAAACGATATGAGTCCTCGAGCGTATAGTAGCCATTTTGAGGGTTGTAACTCGTTCAACACAGCACAAAGCAGTCCTCAGTGTTTCAGATTCAAAGAGTATTACAATGGAGATTCTTTGTCTTCTTACGATTATCCCCTCTTCCCAAATTACATGGCTAATACTCAATCTTCTAAAGCCAAGGCTCGGTCTCAGAGTGCGCCGAAGCAGAGACCTCCTGAGATCTATGAGAAGCAGACGAGCGGGAGGAGAAGATCTTCCATGGAAGCACCGAGGAACCGTGTACCTAAGGCTGTACGGATGCAGAGATCTTCATCTCAATTAGGAAAGGAAAGTCAACATCATCATCAGTGTTATCGGTGGATGGCGATTAGGCTCGATAGATCAAACATTTCGCTTATGGAGAGCGAATGCGGATCTGCCAGTACAATTATGACCAATTCCAACTACGGTTAAAATATTGATGCGAGTCCGGGAATATTACTTGCTTCGCAAGAAAAGATTAGATTCGGGACTAATGTTTATTCTTTCCTTGTTCTTGGTTATGTGTTGTTGCCGGTTCAGGGGAACACCATGTGCTGAAAAGTGTGATTTGATCATTCTTAAGTGCTCTGAGAGATTACTGGAAAATTAGACAAGCCTATAAACTGAAGAATGATCTTTTTGTTTTTAGATGATGAAAAATTCAACAAAGAACAAAAACATCTATATGCAAAGATAAATATGTAGTAGAAGAGACATCTCGTCTTTAAATCTTGATTCTTGCTTTTACTCTTTATAATTCTAATCGTTGTGATATTTTTGGATAATTTGATAGTGTTAGTCAAATCCATGTTCTTATATGTTTATGTTATTTGAAAAACAGTTCTAGTAAACCAATATCAAGTGAGGTTTTATTTTTATTTCGGATTCTTTATTTCATAAGTGAATAAAATATAAACTAATTTAACCAACTCATAATGCCCAAAGATTTATTTCTAGGTCTCGAGGGACAAAGAATTAAAAAGTTACCGGGAAGCGTGGATGAGGCTCAGATGTTTGAGCAGTTGGACTTAAGAAATCTCATGGACTTTCAATGCACTGCCGAGCAGGCTTCTGATCTAACCCGACCATTCACTCTCCCGAAGAACAAATGTAGCGGCCCAGACGGTTATTCGGCAGAATTCTTCAAAGGTTGCTGGTTTGTGGTTGGGCCAGAGGTCGTTGCAGCCGTAAATGAGTTCTTCACCTCGGGCAAATTACTTAAGAAATGGAATGCCACCACGCTAATTCTGATTCCGAAAATCACCAATGCTTCGTTGATATGCTCAGAGTTTAATTTCCTAAGTAAACACTGCAAGTGCACAGGGCAAATGTAGTATCTAGGGGTCGAACACAGAGACTCAAGAAATCTTGCGATAGACTATAGAAGTTCAGATTAAGCTAGGCGATGTAAATCAGAAATAACTAAAACTAGGCAGAATGTAAATCAATAGCAAGTCGGTTTTTGTAAGCAAGTACTAAAAGCGTCAAGTCCATGGAGTTCTCAGGAAATCAGACAAGCAGATCAATTATCAGTCTGGATCAAATTAAGTTCGGTTCTAGAACTCAAACACAAAACAGAACTAACCAACTTTCGTTGCGAGAATTCTCTAAGTCTAATTAGCAGAAACCCAAATTTCTTTGCAATTCCTAACAAATTAAACTAGGCTTAAGTGCAAGTTTGATTTGTTCACAATTCAATTAAACCAAATTTCTTTGCAGATAATTAAATTGCTCAACCTAAATAGATCATATTCTAAACCACACTTTCGTGTCAATTTATAAACTTAAAGTCTAGATTTTAAGTGATCAGATTAGAAACTAGTATTAAGCACAATTCAGGTTGAAGAACAAATAAGATATGAATCCTTAACTGATAAATAAATCTAGCAAGTCATGAAAACCCTTAAGAGAATCCCTAAACCTAACTATGAATCTACTTAGACATGATTAATGGAACACAAATCAATGAATAAATAGATTGCATAAAATTAAAGAGTAAAGAGTTAAATAGGTTCGAAATCTTCTCTCTGGAGTACAAGAACGATCAGCCTCTAGGTCTCTCTCTCTCAAAAGCTAATAGTATGAATGTGTAACTCAAACAAAACACCAAAAACCTAATTATAAAGGCCTAATCATGTCTTGGGGTCTTTTCGCAAATACTGAAACTTTCTCGGGCAAAAAAGCAATTTTCCAAAGTCTTCATTAATGTGCAGGCGCAGAGCTGCGTCGATCGATGCCAATGATGCATCGATCGTTGCATAGGTCGTCCAGAGATAGTGAAATCAGCTCCTCACGGCTTTTGTTCCAAAACTTGTCCCAATAGCTCCAATATCTCCAAAAATCCTCCAAACGTGCATGTAGCTAATAAACACCTGTAAATGACTCGATATACACTACAAATGACTCTAAAACACACCTATATCATGGCTTAAAACAGGTAAAAATCATGATATACCAACTCCCCCACACTTATCTTTTGCTTGCCTTCAAGCAAAACAGAAAACTAGAATGTGGTGAAGAGGTTTGAAAATTACAGAAACTCTTTTCATCTTAGAAGCACAAAAATCAGATTCCCCTTAGTAAGCCATATGAAAGATTCACCTGCAAGACATCAAGACCAACATATACTTCCCCCACACTTAGCAAATGTCTTGAGTAAACTCCACAATAATTCCAAAACATTCAAATTCACCGTACTGACTTCTTATAAGCTATTAAGTGCGGTCTCACCTAAGGAGTATCGATCAAAGGGCACATGGACTCTTACTCTGTTAGCTCTAGACCACCATACTATCTTTTTCTGGTTCCTTTATTCTCTTTTCCCTTCCTTAGCAACTGATTTCTCCCCATTGGATATCATTTTATTTTTTTTATCAGTGCTCTTCCCGTTATGGGGTGTACTTTGGACACATTCCATGGATGCACATGAGGTAATAGGGGTCTCTACCACTCCCGCGACCACTTCGGAGCTACTAGTTCATCCTCAGTTTATTACTCTTTTTTTTTCACTTTAAGGAAGGGGAGAAGGGAACCTTAATTGGACAGGTTTACAAGTTGTGTCAGAACTAACAGAGAAATCCGACTCAAGGTATACCAAGCCCTTAGGTGAGAAAAGTAAGTCAAAATTAGGGCCGAAGTCAGTAAAGGATCCTCTGAATACCTGAATTGATATGGGTGTCCTCAGTAGGCTGATCTGCATTGGGTTTTCTAATAGTCATAGATTGATCCTGCAAGCTCATCCCAATGGTTACTTAAGTTCCTGCAAGTGTTGTTGGCTTCTCAAAAATTCATTGTTTCCTACTTAAACTGTTTTGACTCAATAAAACTGACACAAAAACACAACTGACTCCAAGAAAAGAGAAAGATTAATATCAGTACCACCTCCCCCACATTTGAAACACACTGTCCCCAGTAGTGTCAAGCTTAGGATCGGTAAAAGAAGAAAATGTTAAGGGATGTGTTAGGTTCTGTCGATTTTTACCTGTCTCGCACCTGCATCGATCGTTGCGCATAAATGCGACGATCGTTGCAGGGCGATTGCGATTTTGTGTCGATCGTTGCACAGGACCGCAACGATCACTGCAATGCGATTTTCGTGTTGAATCGATCGACACACAGGACCGTGTCGATCGTTGCATTGCGATTTCGTCAGTTTCAGTTAGCAGTCAGCAGTTAGTCCGTGAGAATAATCTCAAAACTCAAACCTGAAAGCTAAAAACATCGCAAACAAGCAAAATCAAAGCAACAGATGGTCTACAATCAAGTATATCACCCCAAACATAAGTACCGACAAGCATCAAAGAGTAGTAAAAAGTAGAAATGAAAAAGAAACAGAACCGATAGTCTGAAAATGAGACTAATCTCACTCGCTCTCATCATCAATGCCAGCCATGGGATCATAACTGCTCGAGAGAACAGGAGTCGGAGAACGTTGGCGACGACGACGAACAGGAACTGGCTGATGAACCTGTGGATGTCTCCTGCAAGTGCAGCCACGCATGAACTCCCAAATGCTCCGTAGTATACCATCCTGACGCTCTCTCCATTCACCCTCAGACATCTCACTCACTGGTACCGATGGAGCTGGATAAGGACCAATGTCAAATGTAGCAGCAGCAGGCTCGGGCGCATGCGCATAGGAAGAAGAAGGCCGTGTAGAAGGCTCACCGAGAGGATGGGCCATCGTAGGTACGCTGCGCTGATCGTTCGTAGGAGGCTCGAAACTCAATGCATCCAATGTATCAATCTTATTCAGATCAGCAGAAGGAAGGTCCACACCATGCTTCTGCGTGTGTGTGTCATAATAGACCCAAATACGTCTCTCCTTCAACCATGTAGCACTCTGCAGGTGGCTAAAATACATGAATACCTCTCTATCATCACGCTCCCTACCCTGTAAAGGGATCCTGCAGTGTCGAAAGATGGGGGTAAGCAGACTCCCCACTGTCTCAACACTAGCTCCATCAAATGCCTTCTTCATCAGAGAGAACAAATGATGAGCAAACACAGCTCCTAAGTTCAGATCCTTGGTAGGATCCCTCAAGTCAGAATCAGCAAACATCTCTCTCAGCCCAATGAAAAGAACATCCAGCTCATTCTTTCGCATCTTGTTCGCTTCAGCCTTGCACAACAGTGTGTAACCCAAGATGCGTATCACATATCGAAGAACTGGATGCCTGACCTGAATCTGCTTCGTAGTCCTTGAGTCATATTGGCCATTACCAAAATGGTCCCAAAAATACATCCCACTCAAGAGCCATAAAGAAATGTGTAGGCTCCACACTAAACCCATAAATACGGCAGATATCGAGAAGTGGAATCCGATACCTGGCTCCCAGACTCATGAAGGTAAAGATACCATCTGCAGCTCTCATGCGGCTCGCATCGGGGTAGTAGACCCTGCAAGTAGCTAGCAACTGTCTTACCAGATCAGGGTATAGCTCGTAGTACTGCATAGGCATCATCCCTAAACCAATGCCCTTAACCAATGCAAGCACCTGCTCATCGATGCCTAAGGTCTTGCAAGTCAAATAATCAGCAAATTTGGTTGGCTGAACGTCCATATCAACCCAACCGTTGTAGAGCAGCGTATCATAGTCATCCCAGTACTCATGTATCGGCCTCTCAGTGAATGTTGCACTCTTAATCAGCTTGTCAGGCTCCATGTCCCATACCTTGTCTGTCGGAATCTTTTCTCCCTCTTCCTTAGGCCAAGGCAACTGTATGGCCTCACAATCTCTCTGATAAGGCTCAGGTGGTGTCGAGTCGCGTGTAAACCACTCATTTGGTGGAGGAGTCTGATCTGCAGCTGGAGTAGCTTTGCCGCGTTTACGAGGCTGTCCGTGAGGAGGCATCTGAAATCAAAGATATAGGAACAATATCGCACAATCAGCATCACAAACAACATCAATCCAAGCAATATAAGCAGTCCAGTCACGTTTCAAATCTGTTAAATTCGCGCATCAGACAAGTCTCATCACAAAAATGAAATTTTTCAGAAACTTGCGAAATCGAACGTGAAAACTACTTCCTAGCCTTCATTCCTATGCCAGATATCCTAAACCAACACCTAATCATCACGGATTCAAGTTCCAGAAGCTAAAAATCGAACTTTTATACCTTAGTTTCGCTTCTGAAAAATCGAGATTTAGAGAACATACCTTGGTTTCGGCTCAAATTGATTAGATATATGGATAGAGCTTGAAAAATCGAGCAGGTTAGAGCTTTGAATCGTTAAAATCGAGCAAGATTTGAGTGAGAAATCAACAAAAGACGATTCGTCTAGGGTTTGTCGCGAAAGAGAAATGAAGAAGAAGAAAGAAGAATTTAAGCAAACTTACCTGCACGTGATTGCATCGACCGTTGCACTAAGTGCATCGATCGTTGCATTATCGCGATTGGTCCAACCGAAATTGAACCAATCCGATTTCCGGTTTAAAGCCTGCATACCGCCGATTTCAATTTGGACCAGCTGTGTCGATCGTTGCACAGGACCGCAACGATCGTCATAGAGCGACTTCATCTCCTCGTCATATCTCCCTGCAGCGATCGATGCACAGGACCGCAACAATCGCTGCAAGGCGATTTTTCTTCGTCAAATCCCCCTGCATCGATCGTCAAAACAAGTGCAACGATCGACGCAGTTCTTCAGACTCGTAATCTGCAGTGAGAACACACCAAAAACGAAAACAAAACGTAAAATCCTAACAAAAACACCAAAAATAATATGTACAAACGAAACAGTGGGTTGCCTCCCACTCAGCGCTCTTTTAACGTCATTATCTTGACGTTTCAGCTGAATCAGGCAGAGGGTGCATCATCCTGAGGTAGAATCTGACCTCTCGGAATCTCGGCCTTAGCCCAATAATGCTTCACCCTCTGTCCATTTACAGTGAATTCCTTACCTTCCTGGCTGATTAGAACGACATCTCCATAAGGACGCACTTCCTTGATTGTGAAAGGACCAGACCACCTTGATCTCAGCTTACCTGGAAACAATTTCAAACGAGAGTTATACAAAAGTACCTGATCATTATGCGCAAATTGTCTAGAGACAATCTTCTTGTCATGATAAGCCTTAGTCCTCTCCTTGTACAACTTTGAGTTCTCATAAGCATAATGCCTAATCTCATTAAGCTGCACCAATCTCCTCTCTGCAGCAGACTTAAGATCGAAGTTCATCTGCTTCACAGCCCATGCTGCTTTGTGCTCAAGCTCTACTGGCAGATGACATGCTTTTCCATACAACATATGAAATGGAGTAGTCCCGAGTGGCGTCTTGAATGCAGTCCGATAAGCCCATCATCCAGCTTGCTGCCCAATCCTTCCTTGTCTTCCCAACTGTCTTCTCCAAGATCTCCTTGATATGTCTGTTAGAGACCTCGACTTGCCCACTAGTCTGAGGGTGATAAGGAGTAGCAACTCGGTGATGAACTCTATGCTTCTGTAGCAGCTTCTCGAAGACCTTATTTATTAAATGAGATCCTCCATCACTAATCACTATCCGAGGTACTCCAAATCTAGGGAATATGATGGTCTTAAACAGCTTAATAACCACCGAAGAATTATTGGTTGGACTAGCGATTGCTTCCACCCACTTGACACATAGTCCACAACAACCAAAATGAACTTATTCTCATAGGATGAGGGAAAAGGACCCATGAAATCTATGCCCCAGCAATCGAAAACCTCAACATCAAGAATGAAATTCTGAGGCATCTCATGCTTCTTACTGATTTTTTCTCTCCTCTGACAGGCATCACACTGAGAGACAAAAGAATTAGCGTCTCTAAACATCGTAGGCCACCAGAAACCTGCTTGCAGAACCTTAGACACAGACTTAATAGTAGCAAAATGTCCAACATAATCTGATCCATGACAGTGAAACAGAACATCTGGAACCTCTGATTCTGCAATGCACCTCCTGTAGAGTCCATCCGAACAGTGCTTATACAGATAAGGCTCATCCCAGTAGTATCATCTGAGCTCCCAGACGAACTTCTTCTTAGCATACCCCCTCAACTCATCTGGTTCAGTCTCTGCAGTTAGGTAATTAGCAATATCCGCAAACCAGGGTCGAGTGGTTGTCGAAACAGCACAAACTTCGAAGTCGTAGTGTCCAATTTGAACCTTAAGAGGTTCTGGGTTCGTAGGCGCATTGCAACGATCGTCGCACAGGTCCGCATCGATCGTTGCATTCTCGTCACATGCATCGATCGTCATAGTGGTGGCATTGATCGACGCAATGCGATTAATCCGACAGTTCTGCATCTTCCTGTCTAAATCCGTCCAAAATACTGTCTCAATCATATTGACATTCTCCTCAGGTAAGAAATCATTAATGGGGACGTCTTCATCAACCAGAATCCTGGACAGATGGTCAGCAACTCCGTTTTCAACCCCCTTCTTGTCATTTACTTCAATATCAAAACTCCTGAAGCAACATAATCCATCTCAACAATCTCGGTTTAGCATCCTTTTTCTGCATTAGATACTTCAGAGCTGAATGATCAGTGTGTACAATCACTTTAGAACCAACAAGATAGGGCCGAAACTTCTCAAAAGCAAAGACAACTGCCAACAACTCCTTCTCCGTAGTGGCATAGTTTCTCAGCGCATCATCTAGTGTTCTGCTGGCATAGTAAATAACATGAAGCTTTCTGTCCTTATTCTGCCCCATAACTGCTCCTACATCATAATCGCTTGCGTCGCATATTACCTAAAAAGGTAGATCCCAATCTGGTGGTTGTACTATAGGAGCACTCACTAATGCTTGCTTGATCTGTTCAAATGCACTCTGACAATCTGCATTGAACTCAAACTTGGCAGACCTTACACAGCAAAGCAGTTAGTGGTCTAGCAATCTTACTGAAATCCTTGATGAACCTTATATAGAATCTAGCACTATAGGTGTCGATCGATGCAAGCTCGCGTCAGACACATCCAACTGCATTACTTGCTCAGTGGAATCCATTAGCCTCGCATAGAAAATTGTGGCTCGTCTTGCAGATGTTCCAGCTCCATTACAGAGCTCAGTAAAGCTCTCTCCAGTGGATCCTCAGTATGTGTCTTGTGAAATTAATCCGCAGCCAAATCACTGAGAGTATCCACATAAAAGGTCTTTTCGTCGATGGTTGGTCTCTTAACCAGCTTGTCCATATCGAAACTCATCTTCAGATCACCCACATTAAGAATTATCGTCCCCTTCTTGCAGTCAATCATAGCACCAGCAGTAGCTAAGAATGGCCTACCCAAAATCAGTGGATCCCTTGGTTCTTCTCCATACTGCAGAACCACAAATTCAGTAGGGATCACACAACCACCAATCTTGATTGGCACATCTTCCAGCACTCCTTCAAGAATCCTGACTGTTCTGTCAGCTAGGACTAATGAGATCCTAGTAGGCATAAAGTCAGTCATCCCAAGCCTTTTAGCAACAAAATAAGGCATAAGATTAACACTCGAACCAAGATCACATAGAGACCTCTCAAATCTGTTCCTATAGATGCCACAGTCAAGCACAAAACTTTCTGGATCCTTTAACTTCTCTGGTATCCTACCTTGAATCACAACACTAAAAACCTCTGTGATCATCATTACACTCTCCTCATCAGTCCAATTACCAGCAAGTAAGTCTTTAAGACATCTTCTCATCACATGAGTAGTTAGCATAAAATCAACCAAAGGCACTTCAATCAACACCTTTTTAATCATATCTTTGCATTTGGCCAGCTGCCTATCGTTCTTAGTCTTTCTGGGGTCCTTAGGAAAGGGAACCTTAGGCTTATAGATCCTTTCGTCAGCCCTTTTCAGTGTTTCTGCACTTGAGCTCTCGGGTATCGCTTTGCGTCGATCGTTGCTATTGTTGCATCGATCGTTGCTAAGCGATTCTATTACGACCTTTGCGTCGAGCTTATGTTTAGAATCCTCGTCCACGATCTGTGTCGATCGTTGCACTGGTGCATCGGTCGACGCAGTGCGAAACTGTCGGATTTCATCTTACATCTCTTCAATTTCGACGATTTCTTCCAAACTCAACGGCTTCTTTTGACCAAAAACAAGCTCCTTACCACTTCTCAACGTCACTGCATTGCACTGGTACTTAGGATTATCATCAGTCCGTCCCGGCAGAGATCCATCTGGTCGCTTAGCAGACCCAGCAGTCTGCGCAACCTGAACATCCAGCTTCTTCACATGTGTGCTCAAAGTATCAATCTTACCATTCAGATCCAAGTACAAGGCATCTATTTTCCCAATTAAATCCATTGTACTCTTCTGCTGTCCTTCCAAAAGCTGCTCCAGCATTCCCATCATCTTATCATTCTAATCATTCTGAGGAGGAACAGATTGATAGGAAGATGATCCATAATTCCTTGTGAAACTTTTAGTGCTGTTTCCAGGGCTGGTAGTAGTCTGATAAGGCTTCTGAAACTGAGGCTTAGAAGCAAAATTAGAGAATTTTTGATTACCTGTGAAGGCACTTCTCTGTCCTACTCCATTGTAGCCACCTCTACCTTGCTGATTTCCAAATCAGTTCCCTTGAAAACCAGTCCCACCAACATAGTTCACTTCCTCTTCTTCGCAGGCAGCTTCAGGCTCATATACTTCAACATCTTGAGCGAAGTGAACACTCTTCTTGAGAAGTGTATGAACAGAATCAATCTTCTTGTTCATTTCAGCCATCTGGGACTTGTCCATCTTACCACCAGACTTCATCCTCTCCATATCAGCATTCTTGACACTATTGCTAGTGACCAAGTTCTCAATAAGCTCATTGGCTTCTTCTGGAGACTTAATGTAGAAATTACCAGTACTTGCAGCATCTAAAGCCATCTGATACCACAAATCCACTCCTCTGAAGAAGATACACAACAGCTGCACCTAAGAGAAACCATGATGAGGACAATCTCGCTGGTATCTCTTAAATTTTATCCAGGCTGTCTTAAAAGGCTCTGTAGGCGCTTGCTTGAAGGTCAAGAGATCCCGTCGAAGCTGATCGGACCGAGCATCATCATAGAAGTGTCGCAGAAACTTCTCCTTCACTACATTCCAAGTAGTCAAAGTCCCATGTGGCATCTGACTTAGCCAATCAACAACTTCTCCTACAAGAGAGTGAGGAAAAAGCTTGCAGTGCAGATAATCGTAAGTCACCCCATTGTGCTTCGTTCCAGTCACTATAGACTCGAAATGCTCGATGTGGTCCATGGGGTGCTCATGTGGAAGTCCGCTGAAAACTCGCCGTCCCACAAGTGTGTAGTACGAGGTCTTCAGCTCGAAGTCATTGCGCGGAAACACAGGAGGAACAATCGCAGATCGATTAGCGTAGAACTCATCTGAGCGATTGTAGTCCGCTAGTGTCCTCCTAACGGGTCGAGCCGGTGCTACAGGTGGGTTTTCTGGTTGTGGATTTCCTTGTCCACCTTCTGCTCCTCCACCTTGAGCTCCCTGCTCATGCTGAACAACCTACTGCTTAATCACATTACCATCACCATCCAACAACTGTCCTTGAGCATTGCGTGGATTGTTCTGCGGGTCTCTCAGAACACCGTTCTCATCCATAACCAGAACCAATGGCGCAGGATTCACGTTAGCCATCTTCACTGGTTTCTGAGCTTTTCTGTTCGTTCTCTCTAACCTTGCAAGTTCTTCAAGTCTGAGATTCACAAGATTCTTGTCTGGATTGCTTCTGGTTGCGCGATTATGCATAAAACGTCGGCAATCGTCAAGCAACGACCGATGCAAAATTATGCAACGATCGATTCAGTTCGGGAATCGCCTTGTGTCGATCGCTGCAAAGTGTGCATCGATCGATGCAAATGCGTATGACCTGAAACACGCAAAGCCAAAAAGAAAACAGAAAATTAGTAACCAAAAACAAAAACGAAAACCTAGTCTAAACCCTAGATTCAAATCTATCGAAGACTCAAAAGAGTCCCCGACAACTACGCCAAAAACTTGATATGCTCAGAGTTTAATTCCCTAAGTAAACACTGCAAGTGCACATGGCAAATGTAGTATCTAGGGGTCGAACACAGAGACTCAAGAAATCTTGCGATAGACTATAGAAGTTCAGATTAAGCTAGGCGATGCAAATCAGAAATAACTAAAACTAGGCAGAAAGTAAATCAGTAGCAAGTCAGTTTTTTAAGCAAGTACTAAAAGCGTCAAGTCCAGGGAGTTCTCAGGAAATCAGAAAAGCAGATCAATTATCAGCCAGGATCAAATTAAGTTCGGTTCTAGAACTCAAACACAAGATATAACTAACCAACTTTCGTTGCGAGAGTTCTCTAAGTCTAATTAGCAGAAACCCAAATTTCTTTGCAATTCCTAACAGATTAAACTAGGCTTAAGTGCAAGTTTGATTTTTTCACAATTCAATTAAACCAAATTTCTTTGCAGATAATTAAATTGCTCAACCTAAATAGATCATATTCTAAATCACACTTTCGTGTCAATTTATAAACCTAAAGTCTAGAGTCTAAGTGATCAGATTAGAAACTAGTATTAAGCACAATTCAGGTTGAAGAACAAATAAGATATGAATCCTTAACTGATAAATAAATCTAGCAAGTCATGAAAACCCTTAAGAGAATCCCTAAACCTAACTATGAATCTACTCAGACATGATTAATGGAACACAAATCAATGAATAAATAGATTGCATAAAATTAAAGAGTAAAGAGTTAAAGAGGTTCAAAATCTTGTCTCTGGAGTACAAGAACGATCAGCCTCTAGGTCTCTCTCTCTCAAAAGCTAATAGTATGAATGCATAACTCAAACAAAACACCAAAAACCTAACTATAAAGGCCTAATCACGTCTTGGGATCTTTTCGCAAATACTAAAACTTTCTGGGGCAAAACAACAATTTTCCAAAGTCTTCATTAATGTTCAGGCGCAGAGCTGCGTCGATCGATGCCAATGATGCATCGATCGTTGCATAGGTCGTCCAGAGATAGTGAAATCAGTTCCTCACGGCTTTTGTTCCAAAACTTGTCCCAATAGCTCCAATATATCCAAAAATCCTCCAAACGTTCATGTAGCTAATAAACACCTGTAAATGACTCGATAGACACTACAAATGACTCTAAAACACACCTATATCATGGCTTAAAACAGGTAAAAACCATGATATATCATTTGTCAGCCTCTGACTTCAGACCCATCGCTTGTTTAAACACTGTTTACAAAGTGTTCTCAAAACTCATCACCAGCCGGCTCAAATCGATTCCCATTGATGCCATTTCTCATGCCCAATCGGCTTTCATGCCGGAGAGACTCCTTGCTGAGAATGTACTCCTGACCACTGAGTTAGTGCAAGGCTATAACAGAACGACCAACTCCCCTCGGGCGATGCTCAAGGTTGATCTTCGTAAGACCTTCGATTCTGTCTGATGGGATTTCGTCTTGGCTACGCTGGATGCAATTGGAATCCCGCTTACCTTCAGAAACTGGATTACTCAATGTATCTCAACGCCCTCTTTCTCAATTTGTGTAAATGGAGCCTCTAGTGGTTTCTTTCAGAGTAAAAAAGGGCTTCGCCAAGGTGACCCGCTCTCGCCTTATTTATTTGTACTGGTGATGGAAGCTTTCTCCAAGCTCCTCCGGAGTAGATACCAATCAGATCTTATTCGGTACCACCCAAAGGCTGAGTCTCTGGATATATCGCACCTCATGTTTGCTGACGATGTCATGATATTCTTTGATGGCACGTCAAACTCGCTGCACGGTATTATGGAGACGCTAGATGACTTCGCCTCGTGGTCTGGCCTCCGCATAAACCTCGGAAAAACAGAGCTTTACCACTCAGGACTGTGCCTCACTGAATCCTCTGCTATATCCAGATTTGGCTTCAATGTTGGCTCTCTTCCTATCCGCTATTTGGGTCTTCCGCTCATGCATCGCAAGCTCCGTATCAACGAATATGCGCCTTTAATGGATAAAATCACTAAAAACTTCAAAACTTGGGCTGTGAGATCGTTGTCTTTTGCGGGCAGGATTGTTCTAATAAAATCGGTTATTGCTGGAGCTGTTATCTTCTGGACTTCTACGTTTGTCCTGCCCAAAGGTTGTATCAAGCAAATCGAATCTTTATGCGCTCGGTTCTTATGGACAGGAGATGTAGAGAAGCGTAGTACTAGTCGATGTCTTGGGATACGGCTTTCTTCCCTAATACTGAAGGAGGACTTGGTCTTCGAAGATTCGGTTTATGGAACACCACTCTTTGTCTCAGACTGATATGGCTCCTCTTTTCGGGCAGCGACTCCTTATGGGTTGCTTGGACGAGACACCACTACATTCGAGATCGCAGCTTCTGGGCCATTGATGAAAGACAAGGAAATTCTTGGATCCGGAAAGCTATTCTAAAGCTCCGTCATCTAGCATACCGCTTCATTGTCAGCGTCGTGGGTAATGGGCGCAAGATAAGTTTCTGGTATGACAACTGGACTCCTTTTGGTCCGCTGCTTCAGTATCTTGGCGAGAATAGCCCTCATGTGTTTCGTCTCAGCACCTCAGCAACAATATCCGACGCTTGCAACAACCATGGCTGTATTTTACCGTCGCCAAGATCAGACCATGCTCTAAGTTTTCACGCATATCTCACGACCGTGAGTCCTCCTTTACCCTCGTTTGATGATGACTATTATGAATGGTGTGTTGATAATGTTAGATTCAAATAATTTTCTTCATCAAAAACTTGGGACTCATTAAGGAATAGACAAAATGAAAAGCCTTGGGCAAAAGTGATTTGGTTCAAGGGTTCCACTCCAAAGCATGCTTTTAACTTGTGGCTTGAAAACTTAGATAGGCTGCCGACTAGAAATAGATTAATCTCTTGGAGTTTGGATGTTCCTGCTGCTGTCATGCCCGTTCAGCGTTGCTATTTGGATCTCCATCAAAACGAAGTTGCAGCTCATGACGAATACTTTCCAGAGTTGGGATGAGCTCATCAGGTGGATGCAAACGGACAAGAGGACTTCGCCAACGACTCTTCGATGCTTAGCGGCCCATGCTGCTATCTATCTCATTTGGAGGCAGAGAAACAACCTCCTGCACAATGCTGAGACAATCCCGAGCGGGACTATCTTCAGGCAACTTGACAAGCTTGTCCGCAATTCCATCACGGCTCGCAAACACAGAAAGACCTTTAAAGACCTCATGCCCCTGTAGTTATGTTGATGATATCTACTCCTCCCTTAACATTTTGTAATCTTGTTTTTAATCTTTTTTGCCAAGATTGCTCATGTAATTGACTTCATGCCAAACTTCATTCTTAAATGATATTTACAGTTATGCAAAAAAGAATTAAAAATTTCAAATCAATTATACACGTTTTAAAAAAATTCAAGAATACTTGCTTCTTACAAAGGTCCGAAAAATTAGTCTAGATTTCAGCTCATATGATCCCCTCTTTATCAAAACGAAAGAAATTATTTCGACCAACTCAAACTAATTTCGGTAATACGAATACGCACTTTACAAATCTAACATTCAGAGGCCCATGTAGATTGTCTTTATCACAGTATCTAAAAGCCCACATAAATCTTCTCCTAAGCTCAATAATATTACTTCCTTTTTTTTTTGTATCCACTACGATCACAGAATGGTGGCCGACGTTTTCTATAAATTTTAAGTCGAAGCAAACTAATTCCATCTATCTAATAAAAATAAAACAGGGGAGTATTTAAGAAACTAACTTTGTGTTTATGTGTTATATTACAAAAATGTCATTAAAATTGTTAGGGTTTTTAATTATTCATAAAGGTAATTTTGTATTATTTGAAAGTTGGCCAGCAAAAATACGCCGATCCGGGTCGGATTATAAGGTAATGCATATCCTTTTTTTTTAAATCGTGACCGTTTATTTTCAAATAATCTAATATAACCGTCCATTAAACTATTGTATTTTTATATGTGTTGAATCGCATAAGGGTAATAGCGCGGATCCAAATTATTTGATCGGGTTGATAAATTGGATATAGAGCGGATCCTTAGTTTAAAATCTCCGCCGTATTTTTACATATTATAATCTAACTGTCCAATTAATTTAAACAGAATAAACGACAAGGATATTGTCTATTAAATCTATTGATATCTATTTAATAACAAATTAAAAATCCCAATATATTTTGCTTACTACTCAAGTCTCATTAATAAATTCAATTTTTTTTCTAAAATAGAGACCATAATATTCGATATCAATCAAAGATTTCCAATAACAACTTCCATTCGAATATTCCAATAATATTATATCTTAACTACAATATGATTTGATATTCCGTATCTATAAATCGTGACCTAAATAATAATTTATAAATAACATTGTCGATTAGCAACAGCCTCATTATCTTCTTAGCTCAGATATTTCACTATCTTATTCTCTAAAAACAAAAATGAGCCTCATCAAAAATGTGACATATCTCAAAGATGTCAAACCCTTTAAAACCTCATGGTGAGTTCAAATGAAAGTCCTTCACTCCTGGATGCAGTACACAACTGTTAGTGGAGAGTCATTAGAACTCGTGTTGGCTAGTAAAACGGTAAGGGAAGTGTTTATATTGTTGTTTTTACCTCTTTTAATCTTCTATATTGATAACATTTTCTCAAAATTTACATTGTACGGTGTAAAAGTCCATGCTTTATGAAAAAAACAATTTTTAGTATGTGTACAAAGAAACCTACCTATTGGTGAACGGAGGATTATTGAGAATTTTTTATTAACATTTTCATCTGGCCAATAAAGGCCAACAAACCATGTCTACAAAATTTTCTTGAGTAATGTCGTTGGCAAGTTTTGATCCATTTCGAATGGAAGTTTAAAAACACATCATTTGGTTGGTAAGTATAACACGTAAAACCTATTGATCTAATAACATAACATCTATTTTGTATTATTTATTTGTTAATTTCTATTTTACTTTTGTTATTAGATTTTTTTGGCCATGGAGGCATGGATACTGTTCAAGTAGCTAGTAAAGAGACGAAAACATCGAATTTACTTTGAGAAATACGGAGTAAGTGCCGATATTTACCTATATTTTACATACTTTAATATATTTTTGCATGAAGCATGAATTGTTTTTAATAGTGATCAAAGAATGGCATGTTGTCTATGGGGAAAGTTTGCTGAACAAGTTTTTAGTGCATGTGAAGAATCCAACTGTAAAACAATGATTTGTTTGATTCGATTTACAAAAATCAACACATATAAATGTTTGTAACCATTTTCATCGATTTTGGTTAAAACGATTCTAAAAATCATACTGATTTTTGAAACGATAGAAATGACCGATGTAATAAATGCTAATCTGAAACATAGGGGAACTTCAAATCACAAATGCATTTAATGCTTCTAATGTCATTATAAACCAACCTTGCCCTGAAGCTGAATAATTTCTAACAATGTAAGTTTAGACTGTATAATTAAATATTTATATCCTAATGCTTCCATTTATATAATCACTAATTAAATCTGTTTGTTTTAGGTTACCCAATGATGGTCTTGCTCTCACTATATGTCAACAAGAAGATGATGTGGTAAAGAGGAAAAAATACAAAACAAAACAATGGGCAGAGTTTCTTGAAATTTGCATATCAGTAGTACTAATGGCTAATGAGGTGAGCATTATATGGATTACCCGTATTTTCTGTTTATATTATTTAGATTATATTTTTATATATTTTCGACTTATGTTTATATTATATGTATACATTTTTTCTAAAGGAATGAAAATTCAGGGTTAAAGGCACAATATATGCCAATGATACAGATTATGCTTGACATTATTTTAATTATGGCAAATGCACCAGAAAAGTTCAAATAAAATCAGTCAATGATAAAGATTTGTTCCGTTGTGACATATGTAAGGAAAATGTCACGAACGTATCATCGAAGTATGTTCTCTTACTCATATGTTTTCTAGCAAAAGGTTAGTAAACTTAAACACACTAACACTATTTATCATTTCCACGTTCAAGTTACATCTCCTTGTGAAAGATGAAATAGCTGACATAAAGTTCATGCTACTTGACACCGTTGCGGAGAAACTAATTGGGAAACCGGCTGAAACACTGCTGGATGGATCGTTAAATGAGGTTATTATAACATCATATCCTCAAGATCGTTTTACATTCATTTAAACGATCCAAATTGAAATAAATATTTTTTTTTTCCTATATGACAGATGGAAGATCCAATTATACTGACTGAAACTATAGAGTCGTTAACAATATAGAGCACTTTTAAGATTATATTAACATAAAAGAGCACTCTTCACTACTAGAATACTTTAAGCACTGTTAAACTTTCTTAAACCCAAGTTTGCCCTTCAAAATAAACAATAAACTCTTCATCTCATTTTTTATCTTTCTCTTGTCTCTCTCTTCTATGCTATTTTCTCTTTTTGGTCTTCTTCCTCTCTTTCTCTTTCTCTCTTTCATCTTCTTCATTCTCCATTTTCACTTTTTAAGTTTTTGGTGGAATTTCATTTTGTTTTTAAGATCTTTTTCGACTCTCTTTTGATACTAGTGTTGAAATTTCATTCCCTCTCCATACTAGTGCTGGTATTTCATTTTTGAATTTTTCTAAACCCAACTTTGCCTTTCAAAATACTAGTATTGTAGTATGAATCGATCCAATAATAACAAATCTAGGTATAATAATTAGTATGTGTATAGAAAAAATGTTGAATTTAGCTGATGAATTTTACGATGTAGAGGAAAAACACTTTCTGGGATAAGGATTGTGTCCGATCTTGTGGACAACGTGAACGTGGACATCAAACCGTAAATAAAGAAAAAACACTTTTTGGGTTAGAGATTGTGGACAAATATAAGTGGATATCATATCGTGGACATCATATCCATTTTAATGTGTCCATAAAACTACATTTGTTTAGTAAGAATCAACATAACCATTGAAATCACTATTAATTTTGACACCCTCTTTGTGGATGCATCAGAAAGTGTATACAAATATGCGTCCACGAAGGTTCGTCCATCGAAATATGTATCGTGTAAAACATGTATACTTTATGGACTTATCATTGTGAATACATCTTTGTGGACACATTTGTTTTTGTTATGGCTTGTTTTACTAAGCCGCATTTGTTATGGTTTGTTTTACAAAGCGAGAATTGATGTCCACATGGAAAATAAAATTTGGAACTTGTTTTTAACAAATATTATAGTACATTGTCAAATAGTAGGTCTCCACAAAGCAGCGTCCAAAAAAATGGTACACCGATAGTTAGACCAAATGTTAGGCCAATAAAAGCAAAAAAAAAAATCAACAAAAGAGTATCCATCGACGTGGATAAGTCCACATGCAATGGTTTGCAGTAGTTATGGAATACATATATAAAGATGACAGTCTACGAAAGTGGATGGTAGAGAGAGATAACGAGTTTTCTGTAGATGGATTGTGGACTTTTTGCCGAGAATGGATGGATTGTGATCTTGTCCATCGTTATCCTGCAAACATAAATATAGCAGAATGTTAAGCAATTAAATTGGTGTCCACCATATGGTGTCCACACTAGTAGCAATGTACATTGAAACAAAAAAATACACATAGAAATCAATATATAATGGTGATTTCCATAGATCAATGTACAGTGAAACAAACAAGTACACACTAGTAACATACTCATTTGTGACAGACTATGAAGATTGTTCAAAAACTAAGAAATTTAGATGTCCATGTATCAATGTACATGAAAATATGTCAATGCATACAGAAGACACAACAATAAGCATAAGACAAAGTAACCCGAGCTAACATATATCCATGCATACAAATTACATCTACTTGTGTCCACAGATCAATGGACACGAAAACATGTCCATCACAACTAAATATATAGAACAGACTCATCGAGACAGACTAACCGGAAAAGGTTTTAAAAATAAACTATTGATGTTCATAAATCAGTGTACACGAAAAGAAGTCCATGCATTCAGAAAACGCAACAATAAAGCATATGAAGGTTTCCACTATACGGTTTCCACATTTGTGTCTACGTGTATGAATCCATCTATAAATGCTAACATGAAATGTGTCCACAAGAACATGTCCAATGAGAATGAAGAATGAACATAAAATAGATATATGTACACAAAAGTATAAACACAGTCCACAAATGACTATCCATCGATCGATGTTCAAACATGCATATCCATGAAAATTTAAAAAATCTGGGAAATCAACTAGTGTTCACAGATCTATGTACATGAAAACATATATCATATACAGAATAAGCACATATCTGTCTACATGAATATGTTCATTATATACATAACAAACACATATCTGTTTACAAAGAGTACAGACTCGATAGACTCGATCTAAGCAAGTACAACTAGCCATGTGATTAAGAAAAGCAAAAATAAAGCCAAAAACGTGTGAGCTAAACAAATAGATTGTACCTAGAAATTGACAGTATGGTGCATATCGAGATTAATAAACACCCAGAGGGCGATTTTAGTCACATACATGTTCGTAGGCGTCGATTTCAGCCGACGAATAAAGAGGAAAATAAAGAAGTTGGAGATGTGAGTGGGTCATTAACCTAATCTCCTTTAACGGCAATAAATGGGGGAAATGAAAGAGTGACCATGGAAAAAATAAAGAAATATATGAAGTATGAAGATGAGATAGAGGAGAGGCAATTTCGATTAGGGTTTTCAGAAGAGAGAGGCACTTCAATTAAGGATTTCGGCGAGGATAGATGAGTTTAAAAGGAGTAGGATGATGAAAATGGAAGACTGGCTATGGAACGGGAAGTGAAAAGATGTAGGCGGAAGGAGATGGTGAAGAGAGAGAAAAGGAGATTAAGATTTTTATTGTGAATTGAACAATAATTGAAAGGTAGAAAGTAAAAAAATGAAAAGAAAACAAATGGTAAAGGTCAATCTTGGAATGTCATAGTGTGAAAGTACCTTACATTTTGTAAGTGCCTTATTACGATATTAGTGTGTGTATAAGTGCTCTTCTATGTAAATATCTCAAGCTATAAAAGATTTGGTTAGAAAATCCTTTTAGTTTGGAGTGTTGGTTAACAAGGACAATATTTTTTACGGATCAGAAATATATAAGATTGAAAAAACTTGGTCTATTGATTAAGTACTCAAGATTGAAGAAGGATCAGAGCCTCTTAACTCATTTGATTCAGCTATTTCCAGTGAACATGTTTGTTTATGTTAATTAGATAGTATAAGATGGTTAAGAAATTTTTTTCCATATATTGTAAATATTTTGATAATATTTGTATAATAATATTTTTAGGTTTCATCGATTGACATTAATAGTCAAGAAAATTCTGAACTCTGTTCAACTCCGTTATCCAAGCGCAAACATGAAATAGATTTTCCTGATATTAACTTGGCTACTAAAGAGAAGTGCATGAAGACTATAAAGATTGAGAAGATTGATGATTAGTGATTATTAACAGAAGACTTTGTTTTCGGATTCCTTTATTTCCAGTTACATTTCATGTTCGGATCGTTTTGGTGTTTTGTAAACCATGCTTTGATTTTGGTTTTGTGTTTTTTTAATATAAATTTTATATTAAAAATTAGACTTATATCATAGTTTGTTTTATGTTTTTGTTTTATTGATGTCTATGGTGAAGGTTTTGCTCCACTACTACTAATGTTTTTTTTAACTAAATTAAGATGATTAAAACGATGATATCATTTAAGATTAATGACACAGTACAATTGATGCAAACACTGACATCAATACGGGTTTTGTTTATACACCTATGAAGTTTCGACGATTATGTAAATATTTACATACCGATTTGGGTTTATGGTATTTGTAATTATTTATAATATTTAAATAATGATCACTACATTAAATAAGGTCTACAGCCTCACTTATAAAGTGTAAAAAACAATTAATGGTAGTTAGAATCATTTATTGAAAATTGACATTAAATATGTGATTTAAAATCATTTACAAAAACTGATAGTATATTAAGCTGATTAACATCATTTAAAATGAAACTGATACAAATCAATGTTAACTTACTTCATTTTTTAAAAACTAACACAAATATCTAAATTTATATAAGTTGCCAAAATGAGACATTTGCTCAACATTATTAGTATTATTTAACTAAAAGATATCAAATTAACATCAATAATAAATGACACAATATATGTGGTTTAACATCAATTATGATAATTGATAGTTGGTTAACATCAGTTCATTCTAAATGATACATATCTCTAGTAATTTATATTACTTACAAGATATTAATACAAAATATAAATTTACATTAGTGTTTATCTTTTTAAAAAAAATTGTGTACATAGGATTGACAGAAAAAGTGATAACTACGAAGTGAGATTGTATGACATGTGTATACGTATGATGAGATTTTTTATTTTTTTTATTTTTTATTGATTAACTTGCAAGTCGCCAAATTAAAAAAAAAATCATCGTATACTGAATTAAATAAAAAACCTTCAGATCCTCGCTAAAAAAATCAGTCAAATCGAAGCGAAAGAAGCGAAGGTCTGTGGTCTCTTGGAAACATAGATTTTAGGCAAATATCTTCTTTTCCATTGCTTTTTTTGTTGTTGATTTCTTCTTTTCTTTCTGACCAAAGATCTTTCTTATTCTTCTTTCTTCATCTTCTTTCTTAGGTTCAATATCCTAATTAAGCACATGCCCTATTCTTTCCTTCAAAATCCAGAGAGAAAAAATATCATAATAAGTTAAGATTGAGCTGGTTTCTAGGTTTCTTTAAGTTTTTGACCTTGTTTAAGGTTTCTGATTCAAGGTCAAATTTTTTTTTTTAGATGACTCACTTTTCGTAATTGATTTCAGGAACAAAGAGAGGACTACCCAAATAATCAATTTGGCTGATTCTCAGGCTTAGTTTTGAAACTAAAGACCAGAAGCTTCTATACAAGCAGATTTTGATATTTTTTGGAGACGACGTTGACAGCTAAAACATGTACATGATTTTCACATAATTGATCGGATTCTCAGGCTTAGTCTCTTTGATCTGCAGTCTTTAAACAATGCAATGGTTAATTTTATGTAGGCACACAGTTTCCACAGAATTGGTACACGATTTCTACAAAATTGGGGGAAAGTAGAGAAAAGCTTACAACTCTGAAATCGACGAGTAAGGTAACTTATAAACAAACTTTTCATCTTGTTTGACAGATTAATTTATGATAAGATTGTAAAGTAGATGATTTTGGAATCGAGAAAGTTTATAATCTTAGTATCATGGCTTTGAAAACTAATTATATAGATAAAACCATTGCTTTAAAATATAATCTTCTAACATGAAAAAAACTTGTCATCTCATAAAATCTTTGATAAATTATTGTTTCATCTCAGAATTTAAATCAAAACTACATATAATCTTTTTTGGTATAGTGTCTAGTTTACTTTCTTTGATGGTAAGGGTAATTTTCTAGCTCTTTATAGGTAACTATGGACAAATCATGGATAAACGAATCTTGGTTATCTCAGAAATATAGATTAGGAGTGGAGAGTTTCTTGGATTTTGCATTTGGTAAATCAAAGGCAGAAATGATGAAGTGTCCTTGTACTCGCTGCTCTCTCGCTAAATTCCAAGTCTAAAGAAGACATTGAAGGGGATTTGATGTGTTTTGAATTTCTGAATTATTACACTCATTGGGTATTACATGGAGAGGAGACTGATATCACAGAAAATACCATTGAACTACTTTCTCAAATAAACATGGATCGTGTGGAATCAAGTTCAACTACGAGTCTCTTGGATGATCTATTCCCAAATATCAATAGAAATGTAGATGAAGATTTTGGTTCGACTGAGCAACCAATGAACAACGAGTTTCCAGAAACTTCAAGGGCTATACGAAGGATGTACCAACTTCACTAAGTTATCCTTCGTATTGAAGTTGTATCATATCAAGTGTTTGTGTGTGATCAGCGACAAGGGGATATCCTTGATTCTTAAGTTGCTTAAAGAAGCTTTTGCACATGCAAATTTGTCAGACTCGTTCAACGATATGAAAATTCGCAAGTTAGGTTTGACATCTGAGTCAATTCATGCCTGCCCAAATGACTGCATGTTATATTGGGAAGAAAATGCAGATAGGCAAACTTGCAAAGTATGTGACACATCTAGATGGAAGACGAATACTTCTGCAAACAATGAACCATCCGCGTCAAAAAAGAAGAAGAAACAACTACCTTCAAAGGTTTTGCGTTATTTCCCTCTAAAACCATGCTTACAACGATTATTTATGTCGCCCAAAAACTGCTGCTCACATGAGATGGCATGCAAGTTCAAGTAATGATGATGGTAAGCTTAGACATCCTAGAGACGGAGATGCTTGGAAAGCATTTGATCTGCAACATCCTGAATTTTTATATGACTCAAGAAATGTACGGCTCGGATTGGCTTCAGATGGATTTAATCCATTTGGTAACATGAGTACGAGTTATAGTATCTGGCCAGTGGTTTTATTCCCGTATAACTTGCCACCATGGATGTCAATGAAGCAAACAACAATAATTCTCTCTATGATTATTCTTGGAAAGCAACAGCCTGGTAATGATATTGATGTGTATCTGCAGCCGCTTATCAAAGAGCTGAAAGAATTGTAGTTTGACGGGATCAGGACTCTAGATGCTTCTACAAATCAGACATTTGATATGCGAGCAGCCCTTATGTGGACTGTTAGTGACTTCCCAGGTTTTGGAAATTTGTCAGGATGGAATACATATATAGAATTAGCATGTCCTAGTTGCAACTATGACGCCATCGGACAACGTTTAGATCATGGGAAAAAGCATGTTTTATGGGGGCATCGTCGTTTTCTTCCATTAGATCACAACTTTCGAGGAAATGAAACTAATTTTTATGGAACAAGAGAAACTAGATCTCCACCAGTTACGCCTTCAGGTTCTACAGTTATGCAGCAGCTTGAAACAGTTAACGTTACACTAGGTAAGGGAGCAGATTTAGTTGGGAGAAAGAGAGGTAGAAGTGGTAAAGAAGATCAACAACAATGAAAAAAGAAAAGTATATTTTTTGAGCTGCCTTACTTGAAAAACGTAATGATACGACATAACTTGGATGTTATGCACATAGAGAAGAATGTGTTTGACAATTTAGTCAACACAATATTGGATGAAAAAGTCAAGTCCAAAGATAACCTGAATTCCAGAAAAGATCTTCGAGCGCTAGGGATTCGTGAAGAATTGTGGCCTGATGACGATGAGAAGTACCAAGCAGCATGTTTTACTCTAAACAAAGAAGGGAAAGACTGCTTTTTAAGTGTCTTAAAAAAGGTGAAATACTCTGATGGTTATGCGTCTAACATTTCGAGGTGTGTTGTTGTGAACAACAGAAAGTTATCAGGCTTAAAAAGTCATGATTCTCATGTTATAATGAGAGATTTGTTGCCAATTGCAATCCAGAACTTGCTGCCACAAGAAGTGACATCTGCCATTGTTGAGTTATACCACTTCTTCCGAGATATATCGGTGAAGGTCCTCTCTAATTACGATCTGGTTAAATTACAACAGCGTATTGTTCTAACCCTATGTCGAATGGAGATGTTATTCCCTCCATCATTTTTTAACAGTGATGGTACATTTAACCAGACATCTCACTGAAGAGGCAAAACGAGGTGGACCAGTCCCTTTTCGTTGGATGTATCCAATTCAGAGGTAATTTCATTTAATTTAGTTTTTATAAAAATAAGCAAAACGAGGTCGATCATTTGATGTATACTTACTTGGTTCACAAATATGTAGGGTTCTGAAACGTTTCAAATCATACATTCGTAATCGTGCCAAACCAGAGGGTTCTGTATGTGAGAAATATCTAGCTGATGAATGCATAACATTTTGCTCAATGTATCTTGACGACATTGAAACACAGTTTAATAGAAGTAGCCGTGTTGATGATCAGCCTACAATCTATAACAGTATAAGACCAAATTTTGAGCTTTCATCTATCTTCCCAAATGTTGGTAGACTTGTTGGAGCAGGTTATGTTCACACTCTTAGCTACGTTGAGAGGCTCCAAACACATCGGCATGTATTGATTAGTTGCCATCTTCTTGATCACATACGAGAGTAAGTGTTTAATATACCAAAATATAATTCTTTTTCTTAGGTAGAAGCTAATGAAGTTGTGTATATAGGCGATACAAAAGTGAGCTAGCAAGAAAACAGTCTCTCGAAGCAAGAGGAGTCGTGCTCTTGACATGAACATCTTGTCTAGATGGATTTGAGCTTTGGATTTTATTATAATATAATTATTTGCAATTAAAATATTAATTAGTTTCTGATTTTATTAAATATTTAATTAAAATCAGTTATAATAATTTTACTGTTTAATTGGCGTGGGCCTTATCATCACTTAATTATATAAATGATACATACATATATATATATATCATCACTTAATTATATAAACAATACTAAAAATATTGATTAATATCAGATATATAAACGATACATATATTATCATCACTTAATTAAATGACAAACATATTACATCGATTATTAATAAATGAAACATTCATTCTGATCATTTATTTAAAATGACTCTGATTTAGATATCACTTAATTATAATTGACATAACTATTATATCAATTGACATAAATGATATTAATACTTAAAATAAATTGTTAGAACTGAAACTAATGTTTATATCATTTATTTTGATTGATGTGAATTTTAACATCACTTAAAGCAAATGATAGAAATTAACGTCACTTAAACAAAATGATGAGAATAGTTACATCGATCGGTTTTAAATGATACAAGTATTAGAGTCACCACTTCCAGAGTCATTAAAATTCGTGATTCAAATTCATTTGGATCAGTCAAAAAATGATATTAATAAATAAAATAAATAATGTAACACATTCTATTTCTTGTAGTGTGATCAAAGAATGACATATTTGTAATTATTTACAATATTTTCTTCTAAACCATTAATGTATATCTTCGAAACATTATTTCACTATAAAGTTTCAGCTGATTATGTAAATATTTATATAATCGATTTTGGTTTATGGTATTTATAATTATTTACAATATTTTGTACACAACCCTTAATGTATATCTTTGAAACATTTGCATACGGGCTAAGATAATTAATTTTTTTTATTAGCGGTTAAGGCCCAAACGTTTTTACTAAGCCAAGGGTTTTCTTTTAGTGATTTACACCTTTTACTCACCACTTTTTGAAACTATTTAAGATTTTTAACCCTAGACGCTTCATATTCTTACCGCTTAACCAAAAAAGAAGTTCTTTCTCTTTAATTTCTGCGAAATTTCTCCAATTCTCAACCATAGCTCCACAGATTTTTCGAATTTTTTTTCAAATCAACAATTTTGTTCCTTTCCTTTGGGATCTAAAAGTTCTTCTTTTGCGTGTTTGGATATGTGTTTCGTCCATTGGAGATCCAAAATTCAAATGATTTTGGTCAATGAAGAGGTAATTTTTCTTTACCCTTTAATTTGTTTTATTTTTTTGGTTAATTCATGTTTTATTAAGCTATTAGTTTATTGATTTAGGGTATGAAAATAGAGGCAACTGTTCATGCCTCTTTTGTTGAGAAATTTGGATTCTCAACATGGTGTGAGGGTCGTTGGTTTAAGCTTGTGAATGCTTGAGTTGAACAGTCACCGGAATATGCTTTGTTGACCCCTCACGACTTCAAGCTCAGTTTCAGGTTAAACATCTTTCTGCCTAACTTATGATAATATTCCGGATGATCATTTTATGCAATTTCCATCGATTCCGGATATATTAGATGGGAGAGTTTGTGATAAATACCCTAAAGGTAACTTGAATATGCGCATTTGTTTTTGTGTATCGAATTATAATAATCATGTTATTTGTATGTGTTATAGAAATGATATTTGTAGCTATATAGATTACCGGATAGTTGTCTAAATCAATGATTTTTTTCTATATAGATGTCCTTGGTGTTGTTACACGTGTTGGGAATCTTCAACCTTATTGGGCAGGACCAAAGTTTCAGTTTACAATTCGCGACCTAAGGTTAGTTAAACAAATGCTTATGTTCTTAATTTGTTATGTTTTGTTGTTTGTCTCTGGTAATAGAACTTGAAAATACTTTTTCTACTAGCCTCCGGAGTCTTCAGTGTTTGTTAATCGGGAAACATGCTGAAGAACTAATAAAAATGTTTTGGAAGGATGCCGATAGACATGTCTTCGTGATTCTCCGGTGCTTCTACATAAAGCACGAAGTGGGTAAGATTAGAAATTTAATTTATTTTTTGATGAGAATGAGCGTATTGTCTATTAAATGTTTAGGTTTAGGATTGATGACACTTGATATTTTTCTATTGTTTTCAATGTTTATGATGTTTGTTCTTGGTTGTATTTAATTAGGTGTAACTTGGCTCAGAGGAGAGGAAGGGATTTCAACCATTATGTACGATCAAACTGAGAATTCATATTTTAATGAACTCCTCAACAAGTTGTGTTCATAAACCTGATTCAACTCATTATGTAATTTGCTTTTATATCTTCCAGATATATTAATACATTGTTTTATGTTTTGTAGCTTTCCAAATCCGGTGCCTGCTCAATATCCTGAAGAAAACCTTATGTCACATTTCATATTCTAAACCATGTATCTCTGTTCTTAAAACTTTAATCATTTTTGGTTAGAGGATCGCGGATCCTCTATATGTTAGTTTTAAGAACTTAAGTTTCGGTTTTGTTTAAAAGGCTATGTAATATGCTGATGTAAAACTTTATATACAACACTACAAGAAATATCTACATTCTTAGCCCGAAACATCTGCTATAATATGTGATACATAGCGTTTTCATAAATGCTATGACATCCGCAACTATGGTAGGTGCCACCCATACGATAGCGTTTTTGACATGCTATCATAATTCATTCTATTATAGCGTTTTCATAAATGCTATGACATCCGCAACTATGGTAGGTGCCACCCATACGATAGCGTTTTTGACATGCTATCATAATTCATTCTATTATAGCGCTGGTTTAATATATTTTCTTATAACACATGTTTAGTGCTATTTTAGTTAATGTTATAGCATATTTTTATGGCTATATAAATATATTTAATTTTGTTTTGCAAAATATTTATAATTTGATTTACATAATTTTTATATCTTATAAATGATCAACATACATAACAATAATATTACATTAATCAAAAACAAGTCTTACAAAGTCAAAGGAAACATGAGAACCTACAACATCTAATGTTGCTCGAGCAAAGAATGTAGAACAAGTTTTTGAATCAATCATACAATCCATAGAGATAGATATAGAGAGAGACACTAGGCTATTGCAAACCGTTTATCATCGAGGTCTTCAAGGTGTAACGCTCTAAGGAGCATTGGCCATGATTGTGGGATTCCACCTGGTAACTCAAACTCCAACAACTTCCCACGTTTCATGTAGAATTCCTCAATTGGTTGAGTCTGTGACAAGAGAGGACAAACATAACAAAAAAGACTATTAACTCTATGAGAGTTTAAGCAAATTATGAAAGTGGAAAGAAGAAAAATACATACCATTTTGTTGTAAATCCGAAGTCTTTCCTTGACAACTTCTTCTGTGTCATCGGCTCGGGTTAATGCCTAGACATTTCATCAGATCGATATTAGTTACTCCCTCCAGTATTTCCTACAAGACAAAAAGAAAAACAGAGAGGATGTCACTCAACTCAAGATTTTCAACCAAATAATCATCCTCCATTAGCCTCAATCTACAAAAGCAATAAATTGCTCACCGCTTGTCTCATGGTTCTGGGAAAACCATCAAGAATGTATCCAGATTCACCCTTGAGTACCACAGCCTTAACACAGCCAACTAGACCATACACTACAAGAAAAATGGTTATTCTTAGCTCACGATAAATGCTATTATGTGTTTGATAGCGTTTTTGAAATGGCTATGTCTGCCCCATCTATAATAGGTCGGCCATATGTGATAGCACTTCGTCCGTGCTATAAAATATTATATCTATGATAGCGATAATTTCGTCTGCTATAGTTAGATACAAGCCGAGCCAAGCCGTATTAAATTATTATTATTATTATTATTATTATTATTATTATTATTATTATTATTATTATTTGTATCAGTTGAATTTATATAAAAAATATTTGAAACAATTTCATTAATAAACCAAAAATGTTTACACAAAGTTTGATATATGAAATCTACACTTTTTCATCAGTATAATCAAACCAACAAAATGAAACATAAGTCGAATAAAAGAAGCAGCGACTACTTAAACATAAACGCCTTTCCGAAAAGCAGCAACGCAGACTGGTTATGCTGCATCCTTCAATGATCTTCTCATGTAGATCTCGGTTGTGATGATCCTAACACCAGAAGCAAGAGCCAGTCGAATGTTACACTCGCTACCTACAAACACAAACATCAAAGAGACAAGAGGGGTTCACTCAAAGAGTTTTAAATAAAGACTCATTTGTTTCTTAATCAGTAGAGCAGGAGAGACTTTCAATCGCATGAACAAAAGCTAGTGTTGGAAAGTACTAAAGAGAGTATGATGAGAGTACATGATATATGTTAAGGCTAGCCTTTGTTGAGTCATAAAAGTTGAAAATTCCATCATAAGCTTATGTTATGCTCTCAACTTTTGAGCTAAACGAGACACCTGAAGTAAATGTCGACTAGCTCTTCCATAAGAACGACCGATGGTAATAGGATTGTCTCCATCGAGGATATTTCCGAATATTCCTAGTTCAAGCTCCACAGAAAGAGGCTGCAAAATCTAGAAAAAATATATGTTAGCTGCAGACGAACAAAAGAAGAAGAAAAAAGATAGAGAACTCATGAACCTTGTGCATTTGAACAAGATCATTAACCTTCTGTCCAGCTTTTTCCTTGTAGACGTTTGTGTCTTCTTCTAGCAAATCCAACTCATATATAAACACGAAAACACACAGAAAACTTAAGTAAATTAATGGGGAAAAAAGAGAATTAAAGAAAAACGGTAAGAGCGAATGGAAGGCGTTGCTTGAACTTGGGTAATTCAGTGAGAAGCTTGTCGTAAATATATCATGATCAAACAAAAGCATGTTGTTCACCTTCTCCTCTTTATTTCCCATGCACCACTCCTTTTTACCATCAAAAACAACAACAAATTGAGCGTTAAGTTAAAAATCCAATAACACTCAACAACAACAATTATTATCAATATCAATAGCAATAGCAAACCAAAGTCCTTATAATGTTAACACCTTAACTTAAATATCATAGTTCACAGAAACCTACATATATCTCTATCCAATGAAGCCAAAATTATGTCTGTGAGATAGATCAATCTCTAGTGTGAGATGAGCAGGTAACTAAAGGGAACATGAGCATAATTGAAGAAAATGAACCTTCTTCTGCTTTGCACCACCGGATTTCAGTGGAACCGTGTCCTTCTTTGGTGCCTGTAAAAAGAGAAACACATGTAAAAAGAGAAACACGAAGACAACGATTCAGACGAGATAAAGAAGAAACATAGATCTGTTCAGAGAGAGAAGTGTGTAGAGAGTAGAATTGTACCTTGAAGAACTTGATCCAGTCTCCTGCTCTGCTTGAGGATTTGAAACTGCCAACTCTGTGCTTCCATATAACTACGATCTCTGCTAAGATCTCTCACTGGAGACTCCGAGATCTCTAATCTCCACGGGGGTATTTTCTTGACTTGAACCCAAATCTGTCGATAAAAACGATATGAACACGATCTAAAATCCAGAGATCTAGGAGCTAACTAGACGACGGAATAAAAAACCTAAAAGAGTCGATCTCTCTAGCTGAAACTTACTTGGATCTCTTGGTTTCAGCCTTTTATTTACCTCCTTTCATGATTGATTCTGCAGGTACAAATCAGTAGATCTGCCATTAACTTCGGCGTGGACATCGGGAGGAGGTGAGTTAAGGTTTCAGAGAGCTGGGTCGGGGGAAACGGGAATTGGAGCAGGAGAGGTGGGGAGTGCAAGTTCCGGCGATTGATAATGGTGAAGATGAGGCAAAGAAACGAGGAGATGAGGCAAAGAATCGAAATGTTTGAGATTGGAGGAGATGAGGAGGCCAATTCTTTTTAGGTAAAATAGAGGAGGGGATTTTTTTAGGTTTTCGCGGTTCAGGGATATTTTTTTAAGTGTGGCTCGAATAGAAAAGGAAAAATTTGGTGGTCTAAATTTTTTTGGCGGATAAGCTATTTTTGTTTTCCGGTTACTAAATCACGATATTAGCATTAAATCAATGCTATTAAATGTAAACAAATTTTGAAATTTATTTTCAATAGCAGTTTGAAAAACCGTGCTATTATATTATGCTATCAATATGCATAATTTTTGTAGTGATAAAACCGAAAAAAGAATTTAACTACCCATGCCAGGAATTATGTTTCTTTAATATAAATGGTTAGTGAGATACACAAGATGTGATGGTCATGACCTTTCCAGTGATGTGTCTCACAGTTCAACACAATAGAATATATAAGCCTTTAAACAGCAGTAACAAGCAACGGTCACCACAAGCCTTACAATGTTACTAGAAGCATCTCACTTCTCTGATGCTATATGGAAAAAACTATGCATCAGGATTAGCTAACATGAAGATAGATGCTTATCTTCTTTTCTTTCTTTAAACACGTGAATCTTTGTCTCAAAGTCACCTTGAACATACATAATTACTAGAAGTCCAAGATTAGAATGTTAACGTGGAAACTTAAGAACACTTACTCGTCTATTCTCTTCTTAATTTTCTGCAACAAGAGGAGTTTATCATTCTCAACATGTCTAATGAGCTCATCGATGAAGAGATGTCTATAAATAAATGAAACCTCAATACATCGCTCCACAAGCTGTCTGCTCCTTGAGTAATCCCCACTTATGTAGTTACAAACAGCAAGAAGATAGAGCTTCTCTCTGTCATCTAAAGGAGGGGTACTGTCAGCAAGAGACCTGCAACAACAACAACAGATTTATCAGTCTCAGGAATTACCTTCGATCAATAAGATAAAGTACATACCAAATCCAATGTCTCAAAATACCCATAGGAGAACAAAAGAAAAATCCGAATCTCAGTACATATCAAAGGCTATTTCGAGCGATTTAAGAAATGAAAAAGCAAAACCCAATTTTGCATTTCAAATTGCCACATCGAACATAGGACATAAATCAGATATCAAGAGTAGATAAATCCGATATCAAATTGGCAAACCTACATACCATCACCACGATTTTTGGTACGGCCAAGCTTGTAACTGAGATAAACAAACATAAAAAAAAAAAAAAACCAGAAACAAAGCGTCTTTGCTCTCTTCTTCAGATTCGGCAACTTCCTTGAACTTTTGCATCAATATGAGTAAAAAGAAGTATATTACAAAATACTGATCCAGGAACAATTTACATCAAGTAGAACCAGAGGGACTGAGAAATTTTACCAAGATGGTTAGCACATATCTTCAGCTTTTTCGATTGCCTCATAACTAGACGAATCTTTCCAGACTCCTTATGATTTAAGAACTTAACAGTACCAGAACCTCTCTCTTTCCACTGACTCCCATCTTTATCGAACCTATACAACTTCGATTTTCTATAGATTCGCAAAACGAAACCCACGAACTTGAAGTCGAATCCTATTTTGTAAAAAAAAGACGAGAGAGATATTGGTGGCTGGGGAAAGAAATTCGTAGAGATTGAGATATAATTTAGTTTTGTCTTAGGGTTTTCGAGAAAGGGGGGAGGGTGAAGGATAAGAAGGAAAAGTGTAAAATTTAGGTAAGTGTTTGGCGGATTAAGTGATTTCAGCTTCCCGCTTAGTGAAATTTTATCATAGCGTTTATCTAATGCTATTATAAAGTACGTAAATTTCAAAAACATCTACGACAACAGTTCAGTAAAACGTGCTATAACAATATGCTATCAATGTGGACTTTTTTCTAGTGCAACATCGGTTCAACCTTTTGAACATTGTAGCAATTGTTTTTGTTAGTTATGTTTGTTACAAATTTTTGTTCAAAATTAGAATGTATTTATATAAAATAGATTGTTTTAATTCATAAATTAAGTCCTATGAATATCAAATGGTAGTTAACATACAATCTTATTTGGATATTCGAATGGAAGTTGTAATTATCATTTTTATATTTGGATTTGGAACTGTAAGATATTTTTATACAAAACATATTATTTTAAAAAATAGATTATACTTAAATGATTATCACTAAAGATGCAAATGTTATTTGAATATTCGAATGGAAGTTGTTATTGTTATTATCTTATTTGGATATTCGATTGTAAGATATTTTTATACAAAAGATATTATTTTATAAAAGATGTCTTACTTAAATGATTATCACTAAGGATATTGTATTTAATCTATCGATTATAGATATGAATACCAATAGTAGTTAAAATACAATATTATTTGAATATTCGAATGAAAGTTGTTATTAGAAAGAACTTTAAAATCTAAAAATCGAATATATTTACAACCGATTTCAGCAAATTTTGAATTTATTGATGATACTTGCATAGTAAGTAAAAATATCATTTGAATTCCTAATTTGTTATTAAATAGATCTCGATAGATTATATATCGAATGTCAGTTTAATTAGTTTGTGGATTAGTTTTTGTTTGAGTTATTTGTGGTATACTAACAGTTATACTGGATTAGATATTTTATCAACCAATATTTCGTTAAGGTATATTCTCGTAAGTATAAATTAGGTAACAATATATACTATTATGGTGAGTCGTATTTTTTATTTGATATTTGAATAGATTTCAGTATATTAGACTTTTCTTTAGATTTGTTGTTTTTATATTTCGAATTATATAAATGATACTTGTGTAATAAGTAAGATTTATCACGTATGTAATCAATATTTTGTATTAGCACCTAAAATACCAAAACGAAAATTTTTGGCGCCTCCTCTAGTATTCAGATTTCACCAATTGTTTTGAAATTAAACATAAAGATTTTACTTTCTATCACTCTATCAATGAAACAAGCAAAACGAGACACAATTTATCCATGCCATTGAGCTTTCTGTCACCATATGTATCAGAATTTTCACCAATATTAAAAACATCTTTAACTTTTTTTCAGTTGTACTGATTCATGATTGAAGCTCTATTACTCTAATTAACAACATAATGACCAAAACGGCAGAAGACTCTCAGAGTTGCAAACTCAACCATGGAAAAACAGGAAAAGATAAGCAATCTAACAACTACAATCATGCTGAAACGGAACTATGTTCTCATCGAGATTCTATCATAAGCCAGGAATCTGTTCCACTAAGCTCTATTTTTAATAGGATTCTGCATAATGTAACAAATGTACCTCGAAGTTCAAGCATATTTTCATCAATAGAAGGACACTCTCAGCCACCGGGATTTCTTGCAAGCAAAAGAAAATTGATTTCAGGTTATTACCAAGTTTAATGTATTACACACTATATTATCAAGAATGCTAATCTGTCTATATGATTTAGTTACTTAGATACAGACATAGAAAAATTTGAAGCTACTAAAAGATGTCGAAACGATTTGAGTTTTTGTTGTAAGTTTGTAGTTACATGTAAGATTGATATATAATATTTGTTTTGGTATTAACTTTACTGACATGTTTCAACATTTAATTTTTCACGTTTTGTACAGAAAACACTAGTACATTGTCATCCATATCATGTTCTTATCCAAACGGTTCAGTAGGAGAATCCAGTAGAAAAGAAAGAATTGTTCTTGGTGATATAACTAATCTATCAGGACAAAGAAGTGAAAGTAACGATTATCTTGCAACTCATCATAGCATATTTCCTAATGATGAACAAGGGTTTCCTGCGAGCAAAAGAAAATTGATTTCTGGTTATTACAATGTTTAATATAATACATACTATATTACTAAGAATGCTAATCTATCTATATGATTTGGTTACTTGGATACATACATAGAAAATTTTGAAGCTACTTAAGACGTCGCAACGATTTTAGTTTTTGCTGTATGTTTGTAGTTACATGTAAGATTGATATATAACATTTGTTTTGGTATTAACTTTACTGACATGTTTCAACATTTAAATTGTCATATTTTGTACAACAAACACCAATACATATTTAGTAGGAGAATCCAGTAGAAACGAAAGAATTGTTCTTGGTGATATAACTAATCTATTAGGACAAAGAAATGAAAGTAACGATTATCCTGCGACTCATCATAGCATATTTCCTAATGATGAACAAAACATAGGAGACGATGAGTCGTGTTCTGAATACGAGTATTCTTATGAAGGTACTATTGTATAACAAAATCCACTCAACTGAAACACAAGATTGTAAATGAAATGAATATGATTATATTCAGTTTATGCATTGTTTTTATTTTCCCTAAATAATTTTTCTAAGGGAACAACATGTTGATCAAGATTGGGATTGTAATAGTCAAGGAAGTTCAGATAGGGAACATACACAAAACGTTGAAGAAATGGAAACTTCTGAGCTAGAAACCGCTGATAAACGAAATTACATCAATGACAACTATGTTTCAAAAAGTTTTTAGTGTTAAGGTCACTTATCTCAAACAGGGTTCTAAGAAGGAAGATGATAATTGATAAATCTGCTTGTTTTTTGTTTATAGACATCCTTACATATTATTTTATGGGACATAGTTAATTTACAATGACATTGATGTTTGCAGAATACTTAGACGAATGGGATCCAACTTATTCTTGTGGTAAATGTGGAGCTATGATGTGGTATGGAGAACGAATTGGAAAACATAGAAGAGCTATTAAACCTATATTTTTGTTGTGTTGTATGCAAGGGCAAGTGCAACTTCCTTATCTAAAGAAACCTCCAAAACAGCTAGAAAAACTATTTGACGGAAACGATCAACTCAACAAACATTTTCAAAGAAACTTAAGACCTTATAACATGTTCTTCTCATTTATTTCTCTTGGTGGAAATATTGATCGATCAATTAAGAAAGGAAGAGGACCTAATATGTTTCAGTTAAAAGGGGGAAAATATCATTTAATGGGAAGTTTGAGACCACTACAAGGAAGACAAGCAAAGTTCGGACAACTCTATATTGTTGATACATAGAATGAGACTCAAAACAGAGTAAATGCGCCGAGGTAAATATTTATTAAAGTTTGTTTTTTAATCTGCTTTCAGTACTGATATTTATATTTTCGTTTGTATTACAGCAAAGGCAAACATATTTGTCAGAAGTTGAAGAAAGATGGATTGAAGGATCAAATTATCGAGCAAATAATAGTGATATTAAATTCTGTAAATCTATACATTGCCAAGTTTAGATCAGCTCGTGATAGCTTTAATACAAATCCAGAAGAAGCTTCATCATGAGGATTATCAGTGATCGTGTAACAGATGGCAGAACATATAATATTTTCACTGCTTCTGAAGTTTCTGCACTGATTCCAAATGATTTTCAACTGGGAATGAATAAGAGAGATATTGTGCTGGAAAAACAATCAGGTGGTCTTAAAAGGATCAATGAGGTTCATGTTTCATATCTCGCCCTTTAATATCCTCTGATATTTGTTTATGGCGAAGATGGATTTAGACCTGGGACTAAAAGACGTGTTAGAGAGGCTACAAAAAGCTTAAAAAGGATATGTTCAGTATGTGACAGTGGTATACATTCCAGATTCAAGAAAGAAAAAATGAGTCTCACATTCTACTTCGCTCAAGGAGAATGTTTCAACAGTTTTTGGTTGATTCTTATACAACAATCGAATCGAGCAGGTTAAGGTATTTGAAGCATAATCAGAAAAAATTGTGTTCTGACAGTTATGACTCTATCAAATAGTTTGAAAACGCCGGGATAGAGGATACGAACGAACACGGTCAAGAATTTTTGTTGCCATCTTCTCATACAGGCAGTCCTAGATATATGAGGAATAGCTACCTAGATGCAATGGCCATTTGTAAGCATTTTGGTTTCCCAGATCTGTTCATCACATTTACATGCAATCCAAAATGGCATGAGATAACAAGATGCCTAGAGGAGCGGCGATTGAACTTTGATGACATACCAGATATTATTTGCAGGATGTTTAAGATGAAACTTGATTCTTTAATGAATGATTTAACAAAGAAGAAGCTATTAAGAAAGACGGTTTCATGTAAGTAAAACCTTTGATTTTTTAAGTATATTATAATTTTCTATAATGTCTATACTACTAATAGCCGTATATGTTCACATATTCAGCTATGTACACCGTAGAGTTTCAAAAGAGAGGACTACCTCATGCTCACATTCTGCTTTTTATGGATCCTACTTCCAAATTTGTCACTACAGACGATATTGACAAGATCATTTCAGTTAAAATACCAGATAGGATTAAACAGCCGAAGCTTTATAATGTCATTAAAGATAAGATGGTTTATGGCCCTTGTGGAGCTACTAACATGAATCCACCATGCATGGAAGATGGTAAATGTTCGAAGTTATTTGCTAAACCTTATGCTGAGAAAACTATAATTAACAGAGAAGGGTTTCCTGTTTATAGAAGACGTGAGCAAACATGTTGTTTATTGATAAGAATGATGTGAAATGTGACAACAGATTTGTTATTCCATATAACAAGAAACTCTCTTTACATTATCAAGCTCACATAAATGTGGAATGGTGCAACCAAACTGGTTCAATCAAGTACTTATTTAAGTACATAAACAAATGAGCTGATCGTGTAAGTGTCGTTGTTGAAGAACCAAAAACCAGTGGATCAGGCAATGTTTTTACTGGCCAAGCTGGGATTCAGAAAAAAGAGATGAGGTAAAAGAATTCTTCAATTGTCGGTACGTTTTGTAGTTTCTAACTCAAAAATAATTTCCGGAAACGTTGAATTATGTATGCTAATATAACTTACGAGTAACGTTTTAATTTTTGTAGATATGTTTCTACATGTGAAGCTGCATGGAGAATTTATAAGTATCAAATACACTATCGATCTACGGTATTTCAGAGGCTCTACTTCCATCTACCCGGAAAACAAAGTATTATTTTCAAAGGGAATGACAAATTAGAGGCTGTCGTCAATCGTAAGCTCATAGAAAATACTATGTTACTGGCATTGTTTGAGTTGAACAAAGTTGATGCATTCGCTAGAACGCTAACTTATGCTCAGATTCCAAATCACTACACATTCGACAAAACAAAGAAGAAATGGAATAGAAGGCGAAGAAAACAATTCAGTTTTGGAAGGATTAATTATGCTCCCCGTAAACATGTAGATTCATATTATTTGTGTATATGTTGAACGTTGTCAAAGGACCTAAAGGTTATGATCATATAAAGACGTTCGATGATGTTCTATACAAGGAATACAAAGAGGCGTGTTATGCTCGTGAGTTGCTGGATGATGACCAAGAGTATATTGCGGATATAATTAGACATAGTTTCGATGGCTCTGGAAGATCTGTGAGACAGCTTTTTGTTATTATGCTTCTTTCTGATACATTGTCTCATCCAGAAGTTGTTTGGAAAAAAACTTGGGAATTTTTATCGGAAGATATATAGCATAATATGAGGAAATGTTACAATAGGCCAGGTATGAGTATTTAAAATCTCATTCAACTTACATTGGTTATATTTTGAATTAATGATGCTAATGATGAATACATGTTCGTGATGAACTTAAACTAAGTGATGATGACAAGAAGAAATACGCTCTCGAAGAGATAGAGAAGGTTATGAGTCGGATTGGGAGCACTCTGTCTAGGTTTAAATCCATCCCTTATATACCACCTTCAAATCGTCAGGCAAAAAATGTTTTGATACTTGATGAAAGAAGCTATAATTGTCAAGAACTGTTGGCCACTCACGAGAGAGATATTCTAAAGATGGCCGATGAATAGAAGAAAATATACGAAGAGATAATTGGTGATGTGGTAAATGACAGAGTCGGTTTGTTTTTTGTTTATTGATTTGGTGGCAATGGAAGTTACTTTCAGATGCAATTATATGTAAAGGAGATATTGTTCCTAATGTTGCATCTAGCGGATTTGCTTCACTGTTGCTACAAGGTGGAAGAACTGCTCATTCAAGATTTGAAATACCTATAAATCCTGATGAGTTCTCAACATTCAACTTGATACATGGAACTTGACACTTGGAACATATCAAACTAGTTTAATCAAGGAAGCTTCTCTGATTATATGGGATGAAGCACCCATGATGATCAAGAATTGTTTTGAATCACTAGATAGAAGTTTGAATGATATAATTGGGAATAAAGGCGACAAGCCTTTTGGTGGAAAGGTTGTGGTACTTGGAGGTGATTTTAGAAAAGTACTTCCCGTTATTAATGGTGCTTGTAGGTCTGAAATTGTGTTCGCTTTTACTAAATTCATCCTATCTTTGGGAACATTGTAAGGTTCTTAAACTTACAAAGAACATGCGGTTATGTTCTAATTATCTGACCGCTGAAGAGGCAAAGGAACTTAAAGGATTCTCGAATTGGATATTAGATTTTGGCGATGGAAAAATTGCAGAACCTAATGATGGTGAGGCTATAATCGATATCGCTAAAGAGTTTCTAATTACAAATTCAGATGATCCAATTGAAGCGATAAGCAAGGAAATATATGGAGAATCTGCTTTGCTTCAAGAAGTTAAGGAACCAAAGTTTTTTCAGGAAAGAGCTATACTATGTCCAACAAACGAGGATTTCATTATGATTAATGAGAATATGTTGAATAAGCTCGATGGTAAGTGAAGAATCATCTCTCTTACTCATGCGAGCTTTGTTTTTAGACATATACTAACATTGATTTTTATTTTAGGTGAGGAAAAGATATACTTAAGTTCTGATAGTATAGAACCTTCTGATATAAGCTCAGTAAACAATGAAACACTTAATTCTGATTTTATAAATAGTATTAAGAAGTGAACTCGATGGTAATACTACGTATTCCCGAAAATGGATAAAACAATTATTACGTGATTCAGAAGGTTGATCTTTATTCTTAGAAACCCTACCATTACCTACCCGTGAGTTTTACGAAGAACTAGGTTTAGGGTTTGAAACCCTAAACCCTAAATCTTATATTCTGTCGGTGATCCGTCGGAAGTTTCCGACAGAAAATAAGTTTTAGTCAGTTATCTGTCGGTAACGAAAACTTATAATTATATCTTCGCACCTGCCTGGACTCGAACTCGAGAACAGACTCGTACGCAAGGAGATTCTGGACCATTTGTGCTGGGTGTTACGTTATTGGTTTCATGAAACTATTAATTCTTATTGATAAGTTTACATGTAATAATTAAAAAAAATTATGATTTATTTTTATAGAAATAGCAAGACATGTAAAAAAAACATGAACTCAATAATTATTTTTATATCTTGTTTAGTATCCTTTTTAAAATATTTTTAAACTAATTTTATCATTATGCATCGCCTTCTGAATCGTAATCCGTTGAAATCGAATCACTGTCGTCGTCGTACTCCCCCCTCTCTTCTTTGGAATCAGTATGAAGGACGACATTCCCAAAATAACTAAAATCGACGACTAGATTAACTTCAAGGGATTTTTCAACCGGAGCTATGTAATCACTTTCGTTTGCTTGCAGTGGTTCATGTTCTTCCACACCGTAAACTCTTCCTCGGGGGTATATTTTTGTAACTGTGATCCATGGGTCGTTCTTGTATGTTAATCGAGGGTAGGGTATGTAACTCACCTATATCAAATTAAGGAAATAATTACATGGTGTTAATTAAAAATAATTCAAGATGGAAAGTTCCGTAGGTTTGATCATTTACCTGATCTGCTTGAGAAGCAATAATGAACGGGTCATATTTTCGAAGCTTCTTAGTCGAATGGATAGACGTCACACCAAACTCATCTATTGTTACACCTTTCCCAATGATAGGGTTGTACCAGTCACACAAAAAGACCACTCATCTCATGTCGAGCTTCCCTATGTACATCACTTCAAGTATTTCTTTAAGAACACCGTAGTACACAACTTCGCCGGATGTAGATGAAACTTTGTGATCGGCCGTTGTCCTAAAGGATCCTTCTTTATGCACTTTAAACGCATATCCCCTTGTGCAACATCGTGGATAAGACTTTGTGTTGTAGTAGAGGCCGCTGACTATGTCTATTAACCAATCTTCTGGTTTGCGACCGTATTTGATTTCGTTATTCACCTAAAAATAACGGGTTAGTTACCAATCCAATTTATTGGGTCTTGGGTGATATAAAAAATCAAAAACTCACATAAAACTGTAACCACTTGCAGAAGTATGTTTCTTTCCACACTTCGCGCTCGTCCTCGGTCAATTCAGGATGATGATGTTGGAGTGACTCCATGTATAACCTATCTTAGTATGAAATTTAGTAATAAAATGCAAATACAACCAAACTTAGTAATAAAATTATTATGAAATTTAAATGCAATAATTATAACAAATTAAACTATATGTACCTCTCATACTCAAATACTTCCACACAGTTGTTAAGAATATATTTGTGTAGGTGTGCATGTTCTTGGGTCGTTAGTTGTCGCTTTTCTACTTTACCGCTTAACCGCCCCACTTGTTGAAAAATACTGGGAACCGTTGATGGATAAAATTGTCTCTCGCCTCTATCATCGTTTGTAGCTGGGCGCCGACTCTTTATGCGTACTTGTGAAGGGAAGTAATAGCTGGAAAATGTCGCTGATTCCTCGTTGTATTACTGAGAAGCAGCTGAACCCTCCACTTTAGCTGGGTTTTAAACATTTTTTTTTAAGGTGGAACATATAGCGCTCGAAGGGATACATCCAGTGATATTGTACCGGACAACCTAGTCTAACTTCTCCCAGGAGATGAATGGGTAAATGCTCCATAACATCAAAGAAAGACGGTGGAAATATCTTCTCTAGATTGCACAGGATCTTAGGAATGTCTTGCTCCAAACATCGGATGCCGTCAGCTGTAAGTGACCTCGTGCATATATCCTTGAAAAAGCACATACCGCGGCAATTTCTTTGTGAACATCTTTGGGGAGGAGATGAGCAAATGCAAATGGTAGTAGTCGTTGCATCACAACATGACAATCATGGCTCTTCATCCCGATAAACTTGTCTCCATCAGTGTCCACACAATTACGCAAGTTTGATGCGTAACCGTCAGGGAATTTAACTCGTCGCGTAATCCACTCGAAGACCTCTTCCTTTGATTTCGGATTTACCCAATATGCTAGAATTGGAGGTTTTGCGTTCTTCTGAAGATGAAGTTCTGGTCGATCACAAATTTCAGGCAAATCAAGCCTAGACTTCACATTATCTTTCATCTTCCCTTGCACGTTGAGAACAGTGTTCATGATGTTATCAAATAAATTTTTCTGAATGTGCATGACATCAAGATTATGCCTTAGTAGCTGGTCCTTCCAGTATGTTAAATCCCAGAAGATGCTTAGCTTATGCCAGTTGTGTACTACACAACCTCCATATGCCCGTTCCCACCACATTCACTACTTCTTACTGCACCAAATCCTTCTAAAAGGCCCAAAGTAGTCGACCCATCATCTTGGAGAATAGGATCATCAAACACTTTCCTCTTCTTCGTAAAAAGTTTAGTATTTTTTCGATATGGATGATCACGCGGTAGAAATATTCTATGACAATCAAACCAACATGATTTGCGTCCGTTCTTCAACTGGAATGCATCGGTCTTTTCCTGACAATATGGACATGCTAACCTCCCATGCGTTGTCCATCCTGATAACATACCATAAGCCAGAAAATCGCTAATGGTCCACATTAGTGCAACCCTCATCAAAAAAATTTCCTTGCAGGAGACATCATATGCTACAACACCGGGCAGCCATAACATTTGCAACTCATATATCATTGGCTGCACGCTCTGGACCGGGAACAAGTACGGAGAGGAAAAGAAACTCTTGACGCATGCATATAGATGGCGGTAGGTTATAAGGAGTTAAAAATCACTGGCTATAACGAATATTGTCTCCCATGCCTTCCAAACGAGTTGAAACCATCTGTGCATAATCTGAGGTACACGTTACGTGGCTCGTATGCAAAATCTGGATATACGCTCTGAAAATGTCGCCACGCTTCAGCATCCGATGGATGTGCAATTTCTGCTCCTCTTCTATGCTCAGCATGCCATATCATTTCCCCCGCAGTTCGCTCCGATTGGTATAAGGGCGTCAGCCTATCGGTTAACGGCATATACCACATTCTCTTGAACGGAACCTTAGCTCTTCCCCTTGTATCCTCATAGCGCGGCTTCTTACAGAACTTAAATTTCAGACGGTATTCGTCTTCTCGTCAATATATCATACAGTTGTTGATGCACACATCTATCATCTGATACGGTAATCCTAGCCCTTTAACAAGTTTCTCGACCTCGTTGTATGAACCTGGCGCAAGATTGTCTTCAGGAAGAATATCTTTCACGAAATCGCAAATAGCATCCACACATTGCTCCGCCAAATTGTATTCCGTCTTTATGCCCATTAATCTAGTTGTAGATGATAATGGCGAATGTCCCTCTTTGCAACCGTCATAAAGTGGCCGCTTCGCTGCATCTCACATATCAAAAAAATCTCCTAGCTTCTACATTAAGTTCCTCATCTACCCTAGAAATTTGATATTCACCTACTTCATGAATATTTTCTCTAAATGCATCATTAACTATCTGAAACTACACCAAAATCTACATCCGCGGTATAAGGTTCGCTAGAACTAACAATAGGTTCCCACGTACTAGTATTAACAAGAGGTTCTCTACTACAACTTGCACTATCCAATGTTTCCCCGTGAAGATACCAAAACTTATAACCCACCATAAACCCAACTGAGTATAAGTGATGCCATACTTCGTTAATCTTAGGATTTCTAACATTTCTGCAATGAGTACATGGGCATTTCATCTTACCGGTTTCCTGCGTATGTGGTTGATTGCAAGATACCGTCATGAATTTTATAATACCGAGTGAATATGGGGTGTGCACTAAGTTTGTCGTCTCATCAACCCTCGGTTCGTCCATCCACAATCTGAAAATTAGTGGAAGACATTTTTCCGTAATAAACAGTATTAGAGAGAGAGAGAGAGAGTGGGAGAGAGAGATATTGGTGTGGAGGAGAAGAGAGACATTTATATTGAAAATTAACCGATGGAAACCGACGGATAGAGCCGTTAGCGTCGGTAATCCGTCGGAATGGTTTCCCATCAGAATTTACCGACGCATATCCGACGACTATTTAACCGTCGATTATCTGTCGGAAAATCCGTCAGTTAAAGCCTTGTTTTCTTGTAGTGTCAGACTTCAAATTACCCAGCTATACGATTTTCTGGTGGAAGCAAGAGTTATTACCGGAGTAGGAGTTGGAGATAAAGTTTTCATTCCAAGGTTGTTGATAACACCGTCAGATACAAACTACCCTTCAAAATGTGCAGGAGACAATTGCCATTGTCAGTGGCTTTTTCCATAACAATCAACAAAAGCCAAGGAAAATCATAATCAAAAGTTGGGTGATTTCTACAAAGATATTTGTTTTCACACAGACAACTCTATGTGCCAATATCTAGGGTGACTTCGAAGAAGGGATTGATAATTTTGATTATCGACAAAGAAGGTAAACCTCAAAAACAAACTATGAATATTGTTTTCAAAGAGAGTTTTAGCAATCTTTGATGACTATCTTTTATATGTATTTTTATCTTTTGATTACAATTAACTATTTGATAATATGTTTTCTTGTTTTAGGTCTAATAAACTTTAACAGAAACGATCACAGTTGAAGTTTTTGAGACTGTTTTCTTATTTATTTCAATGAACACAATGTTTTTGTTTCATCGAATTAGTTACAATGGTTTTGGTAGGTATGAATTCTCAATATCTACATGTAACATATAAAACAAAGCTTAATAAATTTACATATCCGATTATGCTGCATGTGTTCTTCTTCAACCTAATAGGTTCTATGCATATATAAATAAGCTAATGTGTTTTACTAACCTTTTAAAATCTTTGTCAACTTTCACCATTACTCCATTGATCAATTGTTTTTAATTCGATACCTACATACCATTCAAAGGATTTATCAAGTGGTGACTAATTTGAGATATGAGATCTTCAAAAAGATGAAATCAAAATATTAATAGTTACTTACAACGAATGCAAAAGGTGATTCATTATAGATTGCCTTCTATCAAATTTTTTTTTTAATTTTTTTTTATAAAACCTAAAGTCGGTGTTGTATAAATCTAAAATAACTCCATTACATTGTTTTAGAATTCGAGACCTACATGACAATCAAAGTATGTATTAAGGGAGACTAATTTGAGATATGAGTTTTTCATAAAAGATGAAATCCAAAGATTAATAGTTACTCACATTGGATGCAAAAGTTGACATATTATATATTTCCTTCATTCAAAAACAATTTTCTTTTCTTAAAAATTAAAGTCGGTAATATAAAAAACTGTATTTTTTTGGAGCGAATGTTAACATATTTTATTATCTTTACTTTTTTAGATATATGTTAATATTTTAAAATAAATTACCCTAATAATTGAAAAACAATAGGAATATTTTCAAAAAGGATTTAAGTCTACCATGATTGTAATTATTTTCATGAAATAGACAAGCCTTAATAACTTTTAAATTTAGATTTCATTTGGGCTAAGATAATATTAAATACCATTACCTTATTATTACTAATAAAGCCCAAAAAACTGAGGCCCATTCTAGGATGAATGAATATTAAACGATTCCATCGATGGAAAGACATTCATTACATTCAAAAAATCTATAAGCTGCACCGGCGACCGACTAGCAAAAGGTGTTGAACTTCGGCGCGGCGAAGTATATTGAGGATGTAGGAGGAGAATTTTTTTTTCCAACAATTCAGTCAAAAATGTAACCTTGAATTTTCTGTAGATAAATATATAAAACTATGGTTTTTATCAATTTTCTTGAGGCAAATGAATTGCCAAGTTTGTTCGGAATACTGTTTTATAAGATAGATTTCTTGTGCCGGTTTCACTTTACAATAGCTGCTTCTTATTATTAGAAAAAAGTTTGATTTGATAAAAAGACTTTAGAGTTTAGACAATTAACACATGTTCAGATATTCTCTATTTCACTTTGGTATATTCAACTTCTTAATGGTTTTTTCGATTTTTTTGGGTGTATGGGTGTAATGATTTTGGATGTGTATGTCTGTATGACGAAATATTTTGTTTGAAAAATAAATCAGCGGATGGCAAACCCAAAGTTTTTCAAGCCTCTTATTCTTGACGAGTGTGGTACCTAATCTTAGTTCTTTCTCCCGATTTCTTTATTTTGTATAGTTTGATTCTTCTTTGCAATATTTTTTTATTTGTGTTGCAGTATATACCGGAAACGTTCTTCAAGGAGTTTATACTTGGGAAAACTAATGTCACTGTCGGTAAACTCACGTCTGGTGCTTCTGGTCGAAAGTTTCCTATCAAACGAGTTGGTGATGTGCTTATTGAAGGCTGGAGAGGGTTCTTTGAGGCACATGGGTTAAAAGCATATAAACTTTTATTTTTTGAGTACCGTGGAGGTGCCGATTTCCATATGGTACATGCCTTCGGACCAGACTGTTGTGAGATCAAATGGGAAAATGTCCCAATGGAGAGTCGAGTGGAAAACACGAGTAAGTTTTTTCCGTGTTATCTTCGATACTTTCTGTTTCGAATTTGATAATTGTTTTGACTAATATTAAGCTGTTTTCTGAAGGAAGAGGATAATTTTGTTACGTTAAACGTCACGACAGACAACATCAAATGTAGCAGAATCGTAAGTTGTTATTTTTTACTTTCTAATAATTTTTATCATTGGGGTGTGTTTGTTCCTTTGTATTTTGATTTAAAAATATTGTTACATGATCACTATTTTGATTTTGCAGTATCTTCCTAAGTCCTTCGCTGATGCTAATGAGAGAAGGTTGCTGGCGAGACCATATATATGGTCAATGATGCTGGAGCGAAGTGGTCTGTTGAGCTGGCAGTGCATTGTGATAGTGACAGGCGACGTTTACGTTTGAGTGGTGGATTGAGAGACTTCTATTGGCAAACAATGTCAAGGTCAACCAAACTATCGTGCTTGAGATTATATGGGAAAACGCCACTACTGCTGTCCTCAAACTCTCCTCCAAAAATTGTGTCTCGGCCTAACTCTCTAAATCCTATGTTTGAATTCGCTTTTCACTTTGGACAAAAACTTATGCTTAGTGTTTTTTCTGTGTTTGGTATGGTTGTTGAATTGATACTAATTTTATTTTGGGTTTCTGCTTATGTCCCATGCTAAGTTCTTTAATAACTATTGAATTCTATGTTTTTATTTTGTATTTAGTTTAAAATAATTTTAAAGTTTGTTTTTAATTATTTAGATTTTTTATTCCGAAATTCGTCTATTAACATAAATCAATAAAATTCAAACAATAAACACTTTAAAGTGAACCAATTATCACTTTAAATTCGTCTATTATATGGCAATGGTAAATATTCTATTTTTCTTATTTAGTTTTTTGTAATTAAATAAAACAATTTAAAATTCAACTAATATAACTAACACAATAAATGAATATACATTCACACAAAATAAAGAAAATATAATATTGCATATAATCCTAATAAAATCTTTCTACACCTCATTAAAATCAATAATAAGTGAACTACAACTACACTTCTAATTTATTAAAATTATCTCTTGAAGGTATACATCTTTTCACTTTAAACGGTTGCTTAAGGGTTTTCCAAAAGGTTCGAATCGTCCTATAATTATCAGATCTTCTTCCTTTCGAAAAAATAATCTCACATATCAAAAAACAAATTTTCGCATAAAAAATGGAAAACTGCACATTGTTGTGGGATGTGGACAAAACCAAAAAGGATTGAAAATGTCGCTTAAAGATCATAAGAAAGTGGTTAACAAACGTACACCCAAGTGGTCTTCAAGGACATGTCATCTTTAGTAATGAAAATGTTAGATTTTTAACAATTTCTTTGACTTAGATGGTATTCATCGACGTTTTCTGTGATTTCATTGACTTAAATTTTATATCTTAGGGTTTCAAGATTGAAGCGACAATACCCACTAATTCTTTTTAAAAGATCAATGACAACGTTGAGGAGGGCTCATGGAAATATATCAAAAACTTTGATGTCATCTACACTACCGCTGATCCGAAATACACTCTTACACCCAAAAGGATAATTATCGACTCTAAAACTCAGATTTCCAACCGCTTTAGTGTTGTTGGGTATAGTTTCTACGATTTTAATGGAGTGGAGTCAATATTAAATCGGGAAATACCAGCAAAGTACACTTTTGGTATGTTTGACAGTTTATATCTTTATAAGTATCTTAAAAGAAGTAAAATGACCATGCATACTAATTTATTTTACTCATATATTTTTTTTTCTAGATGTCATTGGATACATAAAATTTGTGGGTCAACTTGAGTCATGTGAACAAGAGAGCATCAACAAGAGACAAATCTCTTCAGATTCGGTGAAGCAGATTTGGTTTTCTCTTAGGGAAATGAAGTAAGAAAATCTAAATTTATACATTTATTTAATTTGAATTTAGTTTAAACCATTTTCTACACTATTTACATTTCATATTCCAAATATAATCTTAAAATTTTAATAATTTATTCACCATTTTCCAACTACTATCAAAGTGGAAAATGCATAAAATGCTTGGCTAGGGGGTCCTCATGCATTAAAACTTCATGAATTATGGCATTCTACTGGAAATTATGAAACAATTATTGTATTGAGGTTTTGGAGAGTCAATCATACTTTTGGTAAGTATATAACTTTCATGCATATTTACTTATTTACTTTATTTCCGTAAAATGATAACTATAGTATATATATTAATTATACTGTTTTTAGCATAGGTACCCCATATCTAGAAGATTCTGAAATAATTTCCCAAGTTGAATTTGATCCCAAGTTGGAAGAGGTTAAACATATGAAAGAATGGAATGTTTTTCAACAATTACAATACCAAAATACAATTTTATATTAGTTTATTACATAAGAAAATTGTTTTTTTCTTCCTTTTAGGGCTCGATGGACAAAAGCCGCGGGAATAAATTTTAAACACTGGTCCTCCTTATCATAATCCAAGTCCTTTCTAAATTAAGAACTGTATCTATCTTTTGTAATAGGGTTCTTAAGGCCCTTATAAAAGGGTTTTAACTTATTTTTGTCTTAAAACATTACACTTTTGTGGTTTATGTTATTAATTATAATTCTATGTTATGGTACATAATATTATTATTTATTCATTGTGTTCAACAATTAGTTTAGTTTTATATAGGATTGCTAAGATGCACGCTTAACTATCTATATTTATTTGGTTTTTTTATATATATGTAAATAATATTATTAGATGGGCCTTTTTAAAGATTTAGGCAAAGAGAAGTCAAATTTTGTCAAACAATGTCAAATTTTGTCCACTTAAAAAGGCTCATTAGACTTAACTATTTTCAAACAATGTTTAAGGCCCAAGATAAACTTTTAGTCAATTATCGATAATACAGAGAAACATAGTATGATAAATATTTACACAAATCGGAAAAATTATCTTCACAATCTGTTTGTTGACAAAAAAAATTCCTTCAGAATCTGTTTACGGTACCTTTCCTGACTGCTTAATCTCTTCTAACAAGAACTCAATCCGAGGTATGTTAACACTAACCCTTAACCCTTCAGGTTTTGGGACCACATTAGATTTTAGTTTAAAATTATCTTCTGACAAGGAATCAATCGAATTTTAGTGTTTTTAGGGTTTATGAACCGCAAATAGTACAAATTTTTTAGGGTTAAGGTTAATTTCATCATTTGAAAATTATGTTCTGGGAAATTTCGATTAAATTTTGTGTTCATAATTTCGGGTAAGGACTAAATCGGGTGAGACTCTATTCTATTATGTTGTGTTTATAATTTCAGAGAGCTTTTTGTTCCACCATGTCCATGATGTTCCATTATTTTTGTAGCATATTACTTAATACATCTAATTGATTCATTTGGTCAAATTAAGATCAAACTACACCCGACAACAACAATGTCGAACCATCATTTTGTGAAGCATCTTCTTCCAGAATTCCTTGATCGTGTGGTATGTATTTTAAGTTGTTTCACAATATTTATCTGTATATTTCCAGAATTCCTTGATGTCCGGCACTGAAGACAACATTTTAACACTAACAACCATTAAAGACACATTAAGAAATAACAGAATTATAAGTTTTCAACATATATCATTTTCATAAGTGTTTACTTATAGCTCATTTGTGATAACTTGAAATATTTGTAACAAATAATTTTCTGTTTATGTAGTTTCTTCCTCAGATGTATGTTGAGGCAAATGATTTGGAAAATGCTATAGGAAAGAGAATTATATTGGTGAATGATTTTGGTGATTGGTGGCCTGTATTTTTAGTGATGGAGTTTGGAAGTACTAGACGTCATTTGCGTTTAACATGTTTCTTAAGCGATTTTCTAAAGGCGAACAACATCAAGCCGAACAACACTTTCGTGTTGGAGTTACTTTGGAAAAACCCAACGACTCCTTTGTTCAAGCTCTGCTCAAACAACAACACTCTCACTTGATGTTTTTAGTTAGTGTTGTTCTAAATGTTTTTCATGTTAAAGTTGAACTTAAGTGTATGTGCCGACTATGTTTTATGTTTTTTTTTGTTTAAAAAATTTTTAAAGTTTTTTTCTTAATTATTTATATATTGCTACAATCTATTATCTTTGAATCAATTAGATAATGATTTAAAAACAAATATAACAAAATCAAATTTTATCCAAAACTGATTCAAAAACAAACCCAAAAACAAAAAGCATCTCCGTTTAACACCTAAAATATAAATAGACAAATAGTTATTTAACTACCGTATCAATACTAAAATCGTATATTAACATAAATATAAAAAAAATCAAAAATTCTACAAGGTGAATCAAAACAAAAAAATATATGCACGCTCAGTGCGGATCAGACTCTAGTGATCTATAAAATTCCGAGTCTTTTTTGCCGCCAAGAAAATATATAAGGATAGTCAATTAGATATTATTAAATAATTCTACTCTTGAAATATATCATTCTCATGTGTATACCAACATAGTGAATCTTCGAACAAATAAAAACCATTAACGCATAACAAATTGGTTAGACATTAGCGTTGTTGCGTTTGGTAAAATATGTATTTTCAACAACTTCTCATTTTAGTCTTTTTATAAATGAATATAAAATTATTCAAATAAAATAATACTAGATTTTGATCCGCGCTTAGCGCGAGATATGATTTTGAATATTTTTTTATTTGTTTCCGTATTAATTTATTTTTTGAACTATTATTGTAATATAATGAATTGTATTTAGATTCTTCTTTATTTAAGATTGTTTTATCGGTATTCTCATATTATTTATTTTAATAATTTACGTAATTTAAGTACAAAAAAATTATTTTGTTTTAGAGCTAAACTGAATTATTCAATATAGGAATTTTTGGATAGTAGGTTTTTTTTTTTTTTTTTTTGATACGTATGAGTTCTTATATCGCAGTCGTTGTTGATGTTTATATTAAGAGTTAAATTGCTTTAGGGTTTTAGAATGTTCTGATGAAAATAGACATACATCTATTTTGAATATTAGCATAGTTACACAATTTAAATAATTTTGTGGGTCCAACTATACTTGTTTTCTTCTGTATTGAAAAGTATAGATGATCAAAAAAAAAAAGTTAACCAAAAATGCAATTTGTAGTTTAGTTAGACCAACTAACCAAAACAACCCAAAATAAAACCAACAATTTAATTATAATTTAAGCCCATATAACAAAAAAATCAAATACAAAATCTGGCCCAATAGTTAGAAATGATAAAAAATTATATCATTAAAATTCAGACAAAAATAATTGTGTACGATATATCAAAGATGATATATTGGTAACCAGCCCATATTTTGTAATCTTTTGAGCCCAATAACCAAACACCGACAATATAAAAAAATGGACAAACAAAAATCAAACAAATAAAACAAGATATTCTTTTATGTCGTAGAAAGGGGAAAATATTAGGGCATGAAACAAAGATATACCATTTCAATCGCGATCTCAGATATTGGGATCAGGAAATTGAGATTAAATCTTTGGTAATCAGTAGAATTTGGATCTAGAATTTGGATTTCAAACTAGTCATCGCTTCAAAGCTGGTAAGATCTAGTTTTTATTGTTTAGGATTAAATCTGTTAATCAGTAGAATTTGGATCTATCATCTTCACATGAAATCGGTTTCATATCAAGCAATCAAGCTTTTCATTGAGTTTTCTTAATCTTGACTATTGTGAACTCGATTTCTGTTCTACGTTGTATAGATTATAAAGAATTAACCTTTCTTACTGTTTTCAAAACGGAATCTAGAAAATTCGGTTGCTTAGTTATGTTTAGCTCAATGTTTGAAATACTATTTTTTCCCCATAATGTTTACGGACCCAAATTCAGTATACCCAAGCCACCTAAGATGTTTGAATAGCACAAGTTATATCTGGACTGAAGAAACAGCCTCATAGCTCAAAGAGAGAAGACGATTATGAGAATTCATTAAAATCATCGGAGATTAAAGGTATTAGCCCCCCCTTGACAATTGTTCTTGATTATCCAATGTCAGATTTTTTTAACGGTAAACTATATATATGGCTGCTTGATTTACAGGTGCGAAGAAGTTGAAAGCGGAAGATGATGATTCTTCTGGAGATCTATCCTGGTGATATTCATGGTGTTGGTGAATCAAGGCAAGAAACACCTGGTGTTCTGAAACAAATAGAGGCTGGATTATGTTGTTTCAAAAGGGTAGAATAGATCAATAAGAAGATATCACGTGTTTCGATTGATCTTTCTTCTTCTTATCCATTTCACGTTTTTATTTGGCTATGCAGAGTATCTGAGGATCCAAAGTTGCAAAAAAAAATATAGGCGAGGGTAATTCTATTCGTAAGCTCGAGATTGATGTAATGGTAAGAAATGTTGCTGTTTCGGATTTTAGATACCAATAATATGGATTTTACAAATGTACTAAAGATCCTCTTTCTGTCAATAGGTTCCTCAAACAATACCTGACAGACTTTCTCTTCTTCCCTCGGTTTCTGATTCTATTCTTACTAATGATTATTGCAAGGCAAGTGTAGATTTAGTTAGATTGTACTGTTAAGCATGTCCTCACTTTGTGGTTTAATAACGTTGCTTCTGTTATTCTTGCTTAATGCAGCAAGATTGTTCTGTAAAGAGCAAAGGACAGTTTATTGTCGAAAAAACGCAAATGGGTGAATCTTGATCTATAGAGCCTGAGCAAAGAACCGGCAAAGATTCTAGCCTAAGGTTACAAAATTTGAATTGGACCCAACCTCAGCAGGCTGTATTTGGTAATCAACGTTGGAATATGATTATGATTCACCATCCAAGCTTTGGCTTTTTTAATTGATTTTTTTTTTCTACTTCTTACACAGATTTACCTTGTCTGACCAACTTTATCTCAATTTCAGCTCAGCAGAGTTTAGTATAATCATCAAACAATAGCTGTCGTCGGCGGGGCTAGTGGGCTTACTCAGGGGTGTATTCTAAAAGCCCCCTTCTATCTTACGCTGTCTTGAAAGAAGAAGGTGATGATTCTTCAAAAAAGGTCTAGATTTTTTAAGTTGTTTGGTAATACTTGAATTGATCTCCATATCGTTTTGAACTTAAACATGTACAATCTATACAATTTGGTCAATCACTTCCATAATCACGGCCTGTAGCGCTTATTTTCCCGAGGAAAGTTCATAGATAATCAAATCCTAGACACAATGATCCGTTATATCTTTCTAATTCAACACCAAATTTGTGGTAGCATAATGGAAAGAGAAGAGTCTTTTCAAAATTCTCTCCAAAAGTAAGATTGGAAGACCCAATTGTTGGAAAAGCAGCGTCTCTTTGAAGTTCATGGATCCTCAGATTATTACATGCCATGCGATTCAAGGTATATATGATCATCCCTCTTGAAGTCATACTCAGCTAATCAGTCATTGGCTTTACTAAAATTATCTATTTTACAGACGCCAAAGTCTAGCTTATTTTATACAGCGGAAAAACACATAAAGATTTGCTTCTTCAGGTAAGCCAATGGCTAAACTACAATTCATTGTGTCTTCAGTAGGAAAATTTCGAAAAGCATAGAATTAACAGGCTTTCTTATTTTTTTGACAGCTCTATTTGGAATACTTGATCGTATATAAAAGCTAAGTGCAATCACTTCTTGTTAAATATGATTTACTCAAATATGATTTTGATTTCGGTTTTGTTCTTTTTGACACCAATCTTTTTCAATTCTTGTTAATAATTATGTTAAGCTTACATCTGATATAATTTGGTTTTGAATAAATTTTCACAGACGCTTCAACAACATAATGAAAGAATAGTTGGGCTTAATACCCAGGTTAGTAAATTGTAGCTTATCAGTATAGTGGATATGCAGCGCACAATAAGGTAAGCCTTTTTTGTTTTCTCTTTATCCAAGTCCTGACAGACCATCAGAATCAATTTGTTCATTGTCTTGGAACTGTCTTATATGAAGTCTTCTGCTAGAGAAAGTTAGTTGATACTAAATGCTGGGATGTTTATTATGCACCAAGTAGATTCCATTTAGTGTCAGTTGGGATGATACATGACTGGCTCGATGAGATCAAATGTATCCCATTTCTCTTCAACAATTTTGATTGTTCACAATTAAATAGCAGGCCTTGCCTTTTCTTAAAACAAATCTAAGCTCATGAAAAAATCTATTTGTAGCTGCAACTTGTCAGCCGACATGATTATTATTATTATTAGGCGAATTAAGTTACCATTGCTACTGATTGGATAAACTTTGTAATCATCCTATAATTTCTGGTGTACAATAGGTATCAGTGAGAGGAGAGGCCAGTGGAGAGCAGCAACCCAGTCACGTTCTGTTGAAGTTAAAAAGGTTAGTAATTGTAGTTGTATATATTTTAGAAAAGAATCCATTAGGTTGAAGGGGAATGAATAATATAGATGCAGTAGAGTGTTATTGCCAATAAAAAATGAAGTTACTATTATTCAATAACCAAAGAAATGTTAATAGATAAAAACATATATTATTGTAGAAAACAAAGATAAAACCAACCATTAGAGTTATCTCCTTCAGCTTTGATGGAGTAGTAAAAACTTCAAATGACTCTTCACTTAGTACACAAACATTAGAGACCTACATACATAAAAAAATCAAGATATTAAAATCAAAATATAACCAGCCTTTAACACAATAGAAAACGAAGTTGGAAAAGAAGCTGTTGGAAGAAGTCATGATAGGATGAAAAAAATTGTATGGCGATTGTGATATATATATATATATATATATATATATATATATATATATATATATATATATATATATATATATATATAGAGGGTAGGAAGGCTTGTTATGCAAGATTTAGAAGATACTAAAGAATATATTTTCGAAATCTTGAGATATGGTTGAGTTTAATCTTCAAAAAATCTTGTTACCAATTTCGAATGCATAAGCTTGAGTTTTGGAATATTTGCTTTTATACCGAATATTTTTTTAGTCTTGTTGTATAGATTATTAGGAAAATACATAATTAATATTGTTATTCTTGTTGCCGATTTTGTGTTGTAGATTTTCTAAAGATTTTTGAATGCAAGGATTTCGAATCATAATCAATGCAAGGATTTCATTTGTTTCTATTTTCATGTGCATTTCGTTTTTTTAATAATGGTCATACATAAGTTTTAATAGAGTGTGGTGTAGCTTAGGTTATGATTGGTTAGTAAACCATTTTAATTAACATTAATGACCATTATTTTCTCTAATCGGTGAGACATAATAGTGTATATTTGTTCTAGCTATTTGTTCATCAAGCTAAACCATTTTCTTAATTTTGGTCTAGGTGTGCATAAAAATGGAAATCAAGGCCATAAGACATAACCAAGAGAAGATATATTATGTAATTGATCTCTCAAGGGTTTGTGAAAACAGTAGTCATGACGTAAGGTTAAATAGAATGTGTAGCACCGGTTAGTAGTGGTTAGGAAACCATTTTAATTTCGAATGGATTGATGCTCACAGACTATACTGACCTTAATGAAACACCCAAAATAAGGAAGCAAAGCAATGTCAATGCTTGTAAATAATAAAAAGAGTGGGTATTTTTTGTTTTGTACTGCTGTTTTAATAGTATAGATAAATATAAATCTTACAATTTTTGAAATGGTCGATTTCATGTAATGCAGAATTGATCAGCACTTGTGAAGCATCAAATGCATTCGTAATCTGTAGATCTCCTGCAAAAGTCAAAACCGCCAGAAAAGTATATTATGTAAATCGCTTGATCATATATCTGATTAAATAGAAATAAATTACCATAGGTTCAGAAAATCTTTTATAGAATCAGTTTTAAAACAAACCAATTAATCAATATACTAAATTCTCTTAATATACCATCGTATCTATCATCAGATATAACCTATATTTTATTTTTCGAAAATCATATATATATATATATATATATATATATATTTATACGTATCTTCTACACTAATTCAGAAGATAACTGTGAAGTTCATTCAATAAACATAATGTTAGTACTAACTGATTCATTTAAGTAAGTTCTTTTAACACATGGAGACTACTTACATTGATTTTGCACTCGTAAAAGAGCTAAATGTGCTTGGAAGAGAACCCGTGAAAATATTGGAAGAGAGGTCCCTGTTAAAAAAAAGTTTCATTAATAAGTTTGCTCAATAAGTTTTACAATACAAAAATCATATGATTATGTATTGAGTGATAACTTTGTAGCATCTCCTAAAATAATTTCAAGGGTCTCTCTGGATTGGGAGGTGTATTGCTTCCAAGAGTGAAGGATCTTGACACGGATTCGCCAACCGGTTTTGAAAGGTTTCACACTTTCAAGGTTAGTAAAACCACTGTTAATTTTTGTTATGGTCGACATTTTCTGTAAAGAGAGAATAAGAGTCAATTCGAATACAAAGTTTGGAATGAATGAATTAATTGTGTTGTGTGATAGTTTATTTATAGTGTAGGTTGCAAGAGTATATTCTTGGAATTCTAAGATCTCGTTGTTATTGGATTTCCTAAAATCGTGTGAATTACTTGATAGTAAAGTTTAGATACTAGGAAAATTAGTTAAGAGGAAGAATATACGTTGACATATTTCGCTTTATTAAGCTTTGAATTGCTTTATTATCAAGTTTAGATATTAGGAAAAAAATGGTTTGATCTACTAATTTGTTGAGATTTTGTCTAAAAAAATCGGTTAGAGAGTATGTTAATAGGGTATATTCATCGATTTGAATTATAATTTGATCATATTGTTAGTAATTAAAGTAATTAAGATTGTGCATTAAGTTCATATTGTGTCTCGATACATCTATGTTATAATGTTTCCTAAATTTGAATTTTGTGTTTTATGGTAAGTTTTTGTTTTTGGAATTAGCTTTAATGATTTTTTTGCCTATGTCGATGCAAGATTTTATATAACAAATCGATTTGAATGGTAATATTTTCATATTGTTATTAATTAAAGTAAGTAACATTGTGTATTAAGTTCACATTGTGTCTCGATATATCTACGTTTATAAGTTACATATATTTGTAAACGATTTTTATGGTAACTTTTTGGTTTTTGGCATTAGTTTTAAAGGTCAGATTTCCGCCTATGTCGATTAGATTATTGAGTTTTTATTAGGAAAATACAATAAAATTAACTCTTATATTGTCAATCGAATATCCTCTTGGTTTTCGAAAAATGTTATGCTTTTGGTTAATTCATTTTTAAATACCAGTTTGTGTTAATGAAAAGTCTTTACGATTTCTAATTTGTTGGTTTTGGAATCAAAACCACATGGACAGGAAATCTTCAAACCACAACCAAACTTTACTATTGCAAAATTTTAAAGCTTCCCAAGAAAATTGGTATGTAAATCTTCATATTTAAACCGTTTACAAATAGGGTATAAGCCTTATGATCATCGAAAATCAAGGGTATTTTACGATAAACCAGTGTGGTAAGCTGTAGTGGTAATATTAAAACCGTTTTGTATTAGAAAATTTGTTCTAAATCGCTGTTTTATGAAGAACAAACCGGTTTGTCAAATCTTGTTTATTTAAATGTCACACACAAACCAAAGTAAACCGTAAGGGGAAGGGGATGTTTAAATAAGATGATTTTGGGCGTTTTATATTTTATGTTGTATGGACTATTATAGCCTTAATGAACAACACAAAACTTAATAATAAAAGCAGTGGCATTCCTTGTAAATATATGAAAAATTAGACATTTTTTAAAATGTACTTTTGCTTTAATAGTATAGATTTTTATAATCAACTGTTACTTGGAATATAAATTTACAAAAAAAAAAACTGAAAATAATCGTAGTTCTTAATTTTGGTTGGTTTTAGTAGCAAACCACTGTTGGACACTTTTATCATGAGCGGTTTAACCTTATTGTGCAGTGACATAAGCTGGCTGCAGACATTTTTTCCAAACTCCCTTATATCATTCTTCAGTTGGCCTCGTGTTTCTGATCATGTTCCAAGTGTGCTTCATTTGTAATTTGTTCTGATATTTGTTATCCTTTTGCAACCACACAAGTGTATGTCTCCTCAAGTTTGATCTCTCTGCAAACAGAGCAGGTCAATTTCGCCCTCGATACGATTCAGTACCTGATTTTTGTGCCTCCTTTTCTGTAATACAATATCCATTGTTACAGTGGCATGAATTTCCAAATCAATATAGCCGCGAGAGCCTGTTAGTTTGATAATTATTACCAATGACGAACAAGAATCGAACCGGAAAGAGGTAGATCATCCATTCCCTACCTCAACCTTATGAAATCGTTTAGCCATCTCCATGTAGTTAAGTAATTCTGCCACATCCAAGAACCAACAGTGGTGTTGTCTCGTACTGTCCATATAGTACCCTTCTTGATATTCACTTGTTGAATCCATCGAACCCATAAGGATGGTTGACGTGAGATCACCCTTCATAGCAGTTTGAGACAACTAACTTTGTTCGTTTCTTGTAATGATTTAATGCCCAATCCACCTTCTCATTTTGGTTTACATACCTTGTTCCATGTTATTTTTTTCATTGTGTGGGTTTAGATGAAGTCTGCGCACAGCTTCTTTATCTCGCAAATGAAGGTTTTGGCAGTCTAAATGACGACCTCTAGAATTTGAGTGTGCTTGTAATAACCAAGTTTAGGAATTGGAGGCGTCCTGCGAAAGATAAAAATCTCTGAGTCCATGATCTTAGCTTGTTGCGGATCCTTTCGACTAAAGGAAGGTAGTTCGTAGATGTCAACTGTTTCGTAAGCTAAGACAACCCAAAGTATTGTACTCGAGAGATAGCTGTCCATACACTGATAAATGACAACTGCGGCATTGTCATCATACCTATTATCGTCCCATTGTTACTAATGTTCTCACGGGTCCGTTGTGTTACGCCGTCCAGGTAAATTGTAGACTTTTTCATCACTGATTTTATCCCAGACATCACTGCAAAATCCTCAAAAAAGCGGATGATTCCTTCAACATATTTTTTTTCTGTCCATCAACAAAAACCATTAGATCATCCGCAAAGGATAACCGGGTTAACTCAAATTTCTTATATCTCGGATGATAGCTAATATTCCTTTCTACTGCTGATTTATCAATATACGCGAGAGGACATTCATACATGTAACAACAAGTAGGGCAAAAGCTCACATCCTTGTTTTAAACCTCTAGTACTCTGAAAATACCCAGCAAGTTCTCCATTAACTTGTACTGAAAAAGAGGCTGTGTAAATATAGAGCCTGATCCAGTGTATGAAAGTATCTGGGAAATGAAGCGCCTCGAAGATGTTTAGTAGAAAAGGTCATTGGACATAATCAAATGCTTTGGATTTTGTCGAGCATCTTTGGGAGACAACATCTTTAAGATAGTCTTTTACCACTTCATAGCAAGCAAGACATTCTCCATCAACAACCTCTCATTTAAGAATGCAAATTGGTTTTGTGGTATGAATTTTGGTAGCAGCAGTTTCAACATATTCGCAAGGATCTTCGAGATTATCTTGTATAGAACATTTCAACAAGAGATGGGGCAATAATCCTTCATCTCAGTTGCTTCATTCTTCTTTGGGATAAACGCAAGAATAGTGTTGTTCACTCCTTTAGGGAGGAAATATTTAGTAAATAAACATTTAACAGCTGCTATGAATTCATTACCAAGAGTCTACCAGGCTGAATTGAAAAATTCTGAGGTGTAGCCATAAGGCCCCGGAGATTTGAAAATAAGGTGTTCTGAATCTCTTCACTTGTTACTTCATGGACTAGTTCTTCCCTGTCATTTTTTGTGCATCGATAGTCCATAAGTTTCCAAAGCTCCTCAACATATATAATAATATGCAGGCTCATTGTGAATGCCCTCTTGTTTCTTTAAGCGAACATCCTCAGAATGACAATCTCTTTGACTGAGTTACACATTTTTCTTTCCTGACTCGATATGTCAAAAGTTTTGTTGTTACTATCCCCCTAATTCATGTAATGAAGTTTTGACCTATGTTTAAGGAAGCCTTCCTCCAACTCCGAGATATTTACCCAAGCTGTATAAGTTTTTGACTCTTCCTCTAGGGCTTTAGTCGATGGATTTTTTAGCGTTACCGCATGTTTGTCACAAATTTCTTTGTAATCCTCATTCATCCCCCGAGATAAGACACTGAGATTTTCCTTGCCTAGTGAGCTTAGTGATGGTTTCAACCCCTTAAGATTTTTGGAAAAGCGATGAAGGGAAGATGTTGATATGCATAAGGGCTGAGTAGTATTCTAGTATTCCTCCATTAGCGGATTAAATTGAGGTAGAGAAGTTAAAACATTTGAAAACTTGAATGGCAGCTTTATGTTCTCAACTTCAGCGCAAGTTCAGAACCCTCTCAAGTGATTTGAGCCCCTCCTGCCTAAAATACACTATATGAGGACGAGTACTTGTTTAGCCATTCATTGTTTATCGAAACTCTATCAAGCTTTTTGCAGATCATTCCCTCTTCATGCTTGTTGCACCATGTGAATGAGGGACCTTGATATCCAAAATCTACCAGTGAGCATTGCCGATGACTTCTTTAAAGTATATCATCCCATGCGAGATAGAGGGCGAGTTATCATAACCAGAGGGCTTTTCACCTTCCAATATTTCATTAAAATCCCCACAGAAAATCCATGGTTTATTTCGAAACATTGCACAACTGTTATGATTATGAAAGTCAGACCAAAGATCCGTCCTTTCTTCTATGATAATGTGTACGTAGATGAAACTACAAAGAAATTCATCCCCTACGCCATTAAGAAGCACCAAGAAAGTAATAATATGGCTGCTTTTTGAAGATTGGAGTGACTTGCACACCATGTCTCCATACCACCCATATTCTCCCTAACTTATTGTACATGTACTTTGTCATAGTAGACCAGTCTTGAAAAATATTATTCTGAATTCTTTATGATTTGTTCTCTTTAACTCTCGTCTCCAATAAACTAACAAAATGCATAGAGTTTTTGTAACCAGGAACTAATAGCTGAGTGATTTTTTTTTTGTTTAGTCCTCTCACGTTCCACAAAAAAAAACAGATGCTAATTTTTTGTGTGAATACCTCGTCTTCTTACCGTACTCTGAACAATAGTGTCCTTTGCACGCTTAGCTTCCTGGTCCAAATTGTGTTTTTGCTGATTTTTGGTTGCTCTCGAGAGAGAAGGTCGAATGTCCTTCATATTCTCCTTTCTGCATTCTGCCTCCGGGCTACTGTTCTGCTTCGTAAACTCCCCCTCTTCCACCTCATCTTTTTCCTCCTCATTCCCTAGCATAGTCTCATTTTGACTCATCATATCGGCCTCCTGCGCTTCCATACTCTCATCCTTTTCCACCTCCACAGTCTCATTCACATACTCCACCTGCACAGCCTTGTTCTGCTCATGATCTTTCATTATCTCCTCCCTTAAGTCCTCATCTTGATCCGCTAGAAAAGAGAACCGAGAAGGTGAGACTATTGTTTTTTGTTCCTCTGTCTCACTTTGTCCCACCACATTGTGCCTACCTCTCTTCAATGGTGAGACTATACTCCATACATCATTTACCAGATTTGTTTTTTCCTCGGGAGCTAAAGTTGTATCACTTACACAGCTATGATTTTCTGCGTTTGTAAATGTATCACTTACACAATGTGGCATTGAAATTTCATTCCCCAACTCAATCGCTGCCTATGTGTTTGATGTCTCACCTTCTCCCAATGCATTAGTCCCTTGCTCTATTTGTATAGTATGTATTATATTTTCTTGAACCAAACACTTATCAACCAAATGTCCCCATTTCTCACACCTCGTACATCTAGATGGATGTATTTTTATTCAACCAAAGCGTCAATATCCCATTTTGCCGATTTAAACCGGTACGATTTTGGAAGCTCTATGGACATATTAGTTTGGATGAAGATTTTTGCCTCCTCAAAATTTTACAGAGCTCAGTATCAGGATACAATCGTTTTGGATCTCCTATTGGACTTGATAAGAAGTTGAGCTCTTCCCAAAATATATATTGTGAAAAACATTTTTTAGTGTCACCCACATTAGAACTGATTTAATCGCAGGCTCTATTTCCTCAATTATTAGCGACTAATTTGTCACTACCATAGGTACATACGCAATGTTCCCTATTACCAAGTGGTCATATCTTGTTCACAATCAAGTGAACTCTTGCAATATGAGGTTTCGTTTTCAAAAACTTACTTATAACAAAGTCTTCTCATTGAGGAGTCGACTCTGCAACCAAATCTTCTGGAATCTCAACCAATAGAGAACTGTTGGCCACAAACTTTTGGAAATCCTTCTTCGTCAAACAACCCGAGTTTTGAACTTTCAAGACCAAAAAACCTTCTTCTGTACTCCCCCTTCCTTCTGAGATGATATCTCCATCTTGCCCGAAGCCATGCCGTCGAGATTCCGGCAAGATGAGCCGCCGGAGCCCTTTAGAGCTTGAGTTTTTGTGAAAACTCTAGAGATCGCTAAATTTTTTCCTTGCTAGGTTACCACTCAAAATTATAATAAACATATTTCAAGTTATAATCTCTCTCTCTCTCTCTCTCTCTCTCTCTCTCTCTCTCTCTTCTCTCTCTCTCTCTCTCTCTCTCTCTCTCTCTCTCTCTCTCTCTCTCTCTCTCTCTCTCTCTCTCTCTCTCTCTCTCTCTCTCTCTCTCTCTCTCTCTCTCTCTCTCTCTCTCTCTCTCTCTCTCTCTCTCTCTCTCTCTCTCTCTCTCTCTCTCTCTCTCTCTCTCTCTCTCTCTCTCTCTCTCTCTCTCTCTCTCTCTCTCTCTCTCTCTCTCTCTCTCTCTCTCTCTCTCTCTCTCTCTCTCTCTCTCTCTCTCTCTCTCTCTCTCTCTCTCTCTCTCTCTCTCTCTCGACAATAATGCCACCCTTTTTAACAACGACATTTCTCCATACCTAAACATTGACAATTCACCGACTATTTAAGGCAGTATGAATATAATTTAAGGACCCTACACTTTACCTTACATATACAAAATGCCTACATTTTGTCAATGAATTATATAAATATACAGACACAAATATTTGGAAAAACATATACTGATAACTACCATTACTACACATAATTAAAGAAGCTTATCTTAACCCATGGAATTACATTTTACAGAAACTTTTTGTTCTTTATCATTTTGGAATTTTGCTGAGGACTTTACATGATAATTGAGTTGCCACGGTTTAGCTTCGTTTAGTGAACAAAAAAGACAGGTTACAAAATTGTTCTCACATATAACTCTTTTTGGGACATCTTACCTTTTCTGTGTTATGTCTTGTCTATTCTTTTCTTCACTTCTTCTATTTCTTTTTGTTTTGGGAGATCTGATGACCCCTCTTGATTATCTTCTTTGGATCTGGAACGTACACTTATTGATGTTGGTTGGTGAGTTGCGTGTTAAAGAAAAAGAAAGTATATAAGCATCTTGTTTTTTTTTGGGATTAATATTGCAATTGTAAATAGTAATTTGACCAGCACTTTTTCAAAATTAATAATGAATCAAATATTATTGCAAAACATAATTTACAATTTGCTAATACTCAAAGATTAAACATATTTGTGTTTGATCATTCTGACAAAAGAAATGCTCGTAGTATAATTTGTTTTACAAACTAAAAACATTGTAAGTAATATATAATGATGTTTCAGTTATGACTAATTTCTGTAATCACAATAAATAAAATTCTATTTGATCTTTTAAACTTGGAACGAGATTTTTATTATACATCTGGAAGATTTTGATTATATGTATTGACATTTATGAATGTAGAAATCATGTACATAATATTAGATTATATTGCATTATATCATATTTATATGTGAAAATGTAATATAATCTTTATGTATATTATTTGGGATAAAAAAGTCATGAAGAGGGTTCTCCTATATATAACTCTCTAAGGTAATTGAGAAAGAGATTTTGAGAGGTTCGATGGAGAGGGACTCACAAAGAGTTCGCTCGGCAAGTCATTTAACAGATCGGTTCGATATACATTTCTTCACTCATCCAAAATAGATACAAATCTACAACAGTTATTTGGATAACAGTCTTAACTGTCATTTTTACACACAAAAAAAATGATCAAAAATGCCACTCTCTGTAAAATTACAATTTTACCCTTAATGAATCCCCAATATTTGTCAGGGTTAAATAGCATTGAATCGATATGCGTTTGTAAAATACACGGTAGCTCCAGGGTTCGAATCCTCCTATGTGCCGTACATCTGGTACAACTGGAGGATTATTATGACAGTTGTACCAGTACAACTGGTATATCTGGGGCATTTATACTAGTGGTTCAACTGGTACACATCTGGGGGCAGTTGTACCACATGGATGGTGAGTTTTTATTTTAAAAAAATTCAGGGGTAATTTCGTCATTTCATTAAAAACGAATGGCATGTAGATCATGTAGTACCATGTTGGTCATTGATTTCTAAAAAAGTGGCATTTGTGCCATTATTCCCAGTTATTTGGCTATACCTTTTAAGGAGAGTTCTAAGTCTACTCCCAGGAAAACAAGTTTATGTAATAACTAAAGACATATATATATGAACTTCACTCCTATGCGTGACAAAAAAAAAAAAAACTTCACTCCTTCGATTAGACCCTCTAACCAAACGACTACGTTTTATGGTATTCATGTTATTGCCTTGTCATCCCTTAACTTACGAAATATTCAGTCTCAAATATCGACTAATTACCTAATTAGTCTTTGTGAAGGTTCACATTCAACACTTATCACCGTTTGTAGGGACTCTGAGTATATTCTTATGCATAAAGGAAGCTCGACAATAACGGAACCGCCAACAACGCCACAAGGAGAAAAAGATATCGACACGACAAGCAATCAAGAGAAGGAGAGGTAAGGATCCAGCTCTACGCACCGCCACGAGATGAAGGAATTCGTTCCAACATGACACTCACGGGAGATAAAGCCAAATTAAACACGACACCCTCTAGCGGACGAAACGCCCAATTCTTCTCGGCCTCGTCGGATGACCTCTTCTTCTTAGCCTTTGCGGATTTTCTGGCCTCCTCAGCTCTTTTCTTTTCGGCATCGTCAGAGGATCTTACGAATTCTTTTCTGGAACAAGAACCAGGCAAAGTAAGGGATTTACCAGCACTGGAGCGACTAGAACCACCAATTTTTTCAGCCTCAGAAGGCTTCGAACTCTTCTTCAAGTCAACAATCAAACTGGGAATTACTTTCATTGGTTTCCCCATATGTTTCGTCGGTTGGGTTGCTAAAAAAAGAGAAGACAAAGGAGTAACGAGTATATCGGTCAAACTTAAAAGAAAGTAAAAAACTCAGAAGATATAAGCTAATCTTGATCACCAGAATTCTAAGTTTCTTCTTGATGGTTTCGGGCAAAGTATCGTGACCAAGCTTCGAGAACTTATCAACAATCTTTTTCAATTCCGCCTTAGTAAATCGATTGACAAGACAACGATCTGCCAATCAACAAAGAAAATCAGAGTTATCAACATATACACATTCAATCAAAAATAATCAGATGTGTAATTTTAACTACCAACTTCTAGATTCCACTCATTGAAAAAGTATGCTCAGGTCCGGAAGCGAGAACTCGTCCACCTTGAAAAAATTTATTTCCTCTGCTAATTTTGGACTTTGCTGGGTTTTGCACCCAGTGTCAGCCCAAATTCGACCGCAAGTTTATCGATATCCAAGTTGGCTTATTTGCTCTAGTATTCCACTGACTGAAACCCTCGAAAAGATCGATCGTCAAGGGAATAATGAGAATTTCTCCGAGCTTCGCGAGACCGGTAAAGTTCATGATAAAAGCAATACTTAGCTATGTAAAGTCAATCTTGTACCTCTCACATAACTCTACCAATGAAATCGACATCAGGAATCAAAGACTAGTCGATACAAAAAAAATTCGTAAAAGAACGCATAGCCAAGAAGAGCATGCCACAGACATTGGAAAGGCAAGGGAAGCATGAATGTTACATCTTCACACTTAAGGGAAATTTTCAGGGCCTCCATGGAATCCTTAGTAGAGAGGGTCAACACCACGTCAAAGTCATTGTCAGCAACGTAGGGAATAACCTCTTCCTTACACTTTCCCATGTCCTTGTTTTTTTTTTTGTAGAACCTCAGCTGGAAGATGAAATCTTCTGGTTAAACGGGACATGATCGCTGGAGAGCGACGATGACCGATCAACAGCATCATTGCGAAGAGACTCATCTTGACGCCGAACTAGTTCGACCACATGACCAGAGCTAGAAGTGTCAGAGTTATTTGTCGAAGGAGACGAAGGGGCACTTTCATTCGCAAAAGCGCCATGACTCTCAAAAAATGTTGATGATTCGCTTGATTCATCTCAAATGTGACCCATTTTAAAGTCCGGTGAAGAAAGTGGAAGGTGGGCAAGTGTAAAATAAAATGAAGGGCACAAAAACTTAAATAGAGCTATGAAGAAAAGAAGAGAGAAAGTACATGAATTCTCAGTTCCGGTAACGAAAGGTAAAAGTGAAAGAAGGAAGGAGTATTTATAGAAGTAAAGAGAGGACAATCTTTCTAAGGACGCAACTTTACCTCTCAATAGATGCAGCTCTGCGAATTCCCGCCGCACATGTCTAACAGTCAATGGTTAAAAATAAAATGAAGAAAGCACGCTCGGTAAATTAAACGCGCCAAAGGCAAGTTGGCAAGAATAAGGACGCTCATAAACGAAATAAAAGAAAAAGATAATCTTGGACGATTCAGCTATAGCGCTGAGTAACACTCGTCTTTAAATTCGTTGATCTAATCTTCAACTTGTCTGGCTTAACTGAGAGGTGCTTACTGTTGGAGGTAGGTTTAGCTGTCCTCCTTTAGCTTGGTTCAACAACTGATTGGCCCATCAAAATTTAACCCAATAAGGAAGTGTGGCCCTTCATAGCGAAGCCCATCAGAAGATATCTACATTGACTTGCAAAAAGAAGAAAATATGATTAAAAGTTAATCATATTAAAAAAGGAAAATGAAAAATCAAAAGAAAAATCTTAGAAAAGGAAGAAAAATTCAATAGTATTTGGATTTAACATTATATGTATCAGCGAAAAGGAATTGAACATAATTTTCCTGACATAAATATAATTTCTCTGCGAAGAAAAAGATCATCTTGTACTTTATTTACTCCATAGTAGAGAATTTGAGCAATCCTTATTCGAACTCTAAGATTAATAAAACGAGTATACTCGGTCCCAAATCTCGACTACTTACCTAATTAGTCCTTTTGAAGGTTCACCTTCAACACAAATCTGAAGGATCATTGGAACGATGTAAGGCATGACTGGTGACTTCGAAAATCATTAGATCAAATATGTTGACGACAAGTAGTTCGTCTTTTCCTCGCCATATGTGCAAAAGTAGATCATGAAGTTCATCAAATGGACATAAATAATGTTTTTATTCACGGTGATGTTAAAGAGGAGGTTTACACGTATCTTCCTTCTGGATTTAGTGATTCAAAAAAATACGAGTATGTCATCTATAAATATATATATTATTTTTTTAAAAAATTTAAAAAATTTTAAATTTCTATTTAGAGTTACTGATTACTAATTTTAGTTGCATTAATATTTGGCATTTGACGTTTTCATTCATTCCACCTGAATTCAAAAGAATATATTCAGAAATACATAAGTGGAAAAGGGTAGTAAAACTCATATGATTTTCTGAAATTATTCAATATACCGTAAAAGAGAGTGTTGATCCCAATTCTTTTGATTTATAAAGTAATATAAATACTTTTTACAAACAAGAGTTATGATATCTGGACGAAGGTCTTCACTCGAAACCCAAACATATATACTCTCCCTTACAAATATTCTCTTACACATCATAAACCCTTCCAGCCGTTCTTCCTCTTACAACTTTGAATTCACTGGAACATAGATCCGAGCTTTTGTTTGTAAGAAATGTTTAAATTACTTTAAAATTAAAAATTAGTGGGGCTGGAGGTCTTCTTTTGCGGGATATTGAATGATTTCGGAAGAGCATATGAGTTTTATCATCCTTTACGCTTATTTTTTCTAAATATATTCTTTTGAATTCACGTGAAATAAATGAAAACGTTAAATATCAAATCTTGAAGTAACTAAAATTATTAGAAATATTCATTTCACAGAAAATAAAATATATAATAATTGAAAAATTTACAAATTTTATATTTTATATTATTTTTATTGATGACGTGTCAGCTAATGTGGCAGTTGGCTAGCAATTTAAGATGTTTGATCTGATGTCACGACTGACTCATATCCAATTCATCATTGTCAAAGTTGACTTTGTCAATGTATGTATTAGCCACAACTTTAAAGTTAAGGTATATGAATTAAAAATAAATGACTTTATGTATGTATATGCACGATTATTAAATTTAGATACTAATTGTTACACTTGAGCAAAGTTGACGCATGAATATGCCGTTCTCCTGTCCCTCCCATTTACTTGGTACCTCCGCCCTTGTTTGTCATATCGGAACATCTTTTATTTCATGGAATACGAAAAAACAAAAAAGATGTTTTCGTCTACAACATAAGAAAAATATTAGGCCACGGTGGGCACTGCAACTGAGATTCGATATTTCAAGTCTTTTAGCTGCGACAGTTAATCTACACTCTACATAAGCTCTAATCCGAAATTCCACGAGCATATAAACATGTTGAATTGGAATGTCATTTCGTACGTGACGGTATTGACGATGGTGTTCTTGAAGCTACTCATCTTTCTTCTGGAAGCCAGTTCGCTGATACATTCACTAGAGCTTTGGGACATAAGGAGTTTGATATCTTCCTTTCTAAGTTGGGAATTCATAACTTGTATGATGTGTTGTGTTATACATTTCTCTTAAGACATGTAAATATCTCTTCAAATTCATTTTTATTCTTTTAATCTTTTTAGATTGATCTCTATCTCTAAACATGTATATATATATTGAACTCAAGATCTTGTGAATATAGATTCTATAAATTAGTTTTCAATCAGCACCTAAACACACCAAATTATCATTGTTCCTTTAGCATGAATTCTTCACTTTGCAAAAGTTTGTTTTTATTTATTAAGAGGAAAACGTTAAATATTCTCGATTACTCTTTTTTTTTTAACATTGTTTATTAATCTGGTTTGGAACACATTACATCATAGAATAAGTTCTCAAAATGAAGAATAATGAGAAGCTAATGGTCTTTACACAAGGAAACCAATTGATAATGACACACTAGCAAGACCATGCCGATCTTTTTCTGAAACAAGATAGAAAATAAGACGTTCTCAATCCTACACTAGCAGGCAGACTTCTACTTTTAATATCTTTTGATAATTCTCATAATAAGGATAGATCTTCTTCTTCAATTGGTTTGTCAAATCTTTCGGAGAGAGCTTATCTGAAACTACCGTTGAACAAACTTGAACATCAATAAACAAATCAGATTGATAATTAGGATTGACAAACTTCCAAAATCCAAGCTTGAAAAAGAGATAAACTGCGACCAATGCCGCAAAAACCAAGTGAAGGATCTCTTGCATGTGAACCGTTCCGGAGAGCAACAACACCACATCAAGAACAAAAGCCAAACAACAAAACTGAAAGAATCAAAACATGAAGACTGCGAAACCCAGTGGAGAACATGAGACCGTCGGCTCAACAAGTTACCAAACGTCATCACCCACCAAGCAACATCACAGAACCACTAACGAAAGGAATGACGCACTGACATCGAGTGAACCCGGAAGAGAAGAGAGAAAATAAGATTAAAATCAGAAGAGAGACGAAAACAAAGAAAGGAAAACAGAGAGACGGCGAACCATCACAAACTACACCGGCAGAGAAGCCCGGTGAAGGTGGTGGCTTGCTGCAAGCGGTAGATTTCGGCTCTTGGTGGCTAGGACAAAAGGTGAGAGCTCTAGGCGGCTAGGGTTTTGAAGCTCGATCTACCGCTTGCGGCGAGCTAGGGTTTTGAGGCTCGATTACTCTTTTGTTAGTACATATGGTTAATTAAGAACCTAGAAAGGCTAATTAATATACATGTCTCCTTTTGTAAAGTGAGTGTAAATATATATTTTGTACTCTCTTTTTTGGGTTATATACGATAAGCTTTTATATAGAACAACAATTGAATACATGCCAAATTTCCATATACTTTTAAATATAACATATCTAATTATATTGGTAATTACATAATACATGAGAAGGTCTGATATATACTGAATAACTGAATACATGCCACACTCACAAGAGACCGCTTCTCTCTTTCTCTAGAGAGAGAATTTCCTCTCGTCATCTTCTTTCTTCCCATACTCAAATTTTTCAGAGGGAGGGTGAGAGAATCATGCGGTCCCTTTTCGTTTTTTTCTTTTTGTTTTTTGTTGTGTAGCCTCGAATCTCATCTTTGGGGGAGCTTCGATTTGAATAAATTCGGACTTTTTCCGATTACGATTTCCGTCAAGTCTTTGTCTGAGTTTAGTTTTAGATCTCCCTCCTCCTTTTTGTTTTTTTTTTCGTCAGATCCCGTTCCTTAGATTTGCTCGCGATTTACCAACTCTTTTGGATTAATATCGCCTTCGTTCGCCATTCGAGAGGATGAGCTATGTTGATAATCAGCTAGGTTAGTATATTGGGCCTTTTCAGCAACAGCGCCTCTTTACCTTTGGCGGAATCTGGTTCGGTTATCGGAGCAGTTCTTCCTTCTATCAAGTTATCTTCTGGCGGTGTTTTTCGGAGGAGTCAAGATCGGCAGATGGTCAATGGTGATTTACAGAGTTATAGTCCGACGATAATTGGCACCGCTTTTCTCTGCGGTTGCTGGCGTTTGAATGGCGGTGGTATGCTTTGGGTGACGCGTGGATGTGCATGTTGGTATCGTCGCAGATGGTGGCACGTGGCGATTCTGTCTTGTTTATATTTTATAATTCTTGTAAGCCCATTAAACTTTGTAAATCGATGATCCATTTGTATGTTTGGCATTTTGGCCCATGAAATGATGTTTTTTAACGTTGATACATATTATGAGAACTATTATAAGGATAATTTTACAGATAATATTATCTCCGTTCTAAGAGAATCTATGTTCACGATCAACGGACATACCTACTTCTAAAAATTTCCTTATAAGCTTACCTCTATAAATCTTGTAGAAACTGCACCTTCCCGGATTTGAACATAATACCTACCGGTGTATAAACTTACCATTGACCAATATACAACAGTTGTTTCTATTGCTAGGATGTCAGCCTTTAAATTGGCCTGACGAGAAATGAAGGTAAAAAACACTGATTCGAATTGAGAAATGAGAGATATGATGTCTTCAAGGGGACCATAGATCTCCTTAATTTGTTCTCTCTTGTTGATGGCTCGGATTAGTACATGAGCCTCTAATTTTAAGCTGACAGTCATGTATCCCATCTCCAGGGCATGAATAAGAGCTGCACGGATGGCAAGCACTTCAGCCATAAGGGGGGATAACACATTGGATTCAACTCTGTTGCACTGTTCAATTTCGACTCCGTTTCTGTCCGATATAACCCAGGCGATCCCTGCGAATTTTGATGAATCCTTCCAGGCCGCGTCTGTGTTAATAGTTAAGGATTGTTGTATGGGACTTGGTTGGGGCATTGGGAAGGAGGGCCTTTTCCTTGACGATAAGAATTGCTGAGCTCGTTGCCATTCTCCTGCGTCCGAGATCGCTTTAGTGATTGTATCTTCTGGGGTGAAGCATCTGTTTTCAAAGATTTTCTGGTTTTTGGAAATCCAAATTGTCCAGCAAATCCATGGGAATAGAGGTCCATGACCTAAGCATGTCAGAGGGAGACAAATAAAGCTTCTGGATTTGGAAAATACCTCTTTGAAGGTCTGAGACTGATCTGTTGTGAATGGGTCCTTGAATGGCGCCAGGCTCCAAACTGCTTTAGCAAAGTCACATTGGAGGAGTAGATGCTCCACGTTTTCAAGTTCCCCACAGTGGATGCAACAAGCTGAGTCAAAAAGACCTCTGTAAAGAAGAGCTTCTCCTGCTGGCAATCCGTTTTGAGCTGCTTTCCACATAAAGGTTTGGATTTTTGGGGGAAATTTTCCATTCCAAATTGTAGCCATCCAATCGAAATTTGAGTGGTTGTGATGGTCTGGGTCATGTTCCGCCTGTAGTGCCGTGTGGTATCCTTTTTTGGTTGAATAATCACCTGACTTTGATGGTAACCATGCCCAAGCATCTTTTGTTCCCAACAAACTTGGTCTGATGCACATGATTTGTTCTTTATAGAAGGGTAAGATTTCCTCAATCTTCCTTTCATTCCAGGACCCATCACTCTGATTTATCAGGTCTGATAACTGTAGAGAGCATGTCGCCAGTGTTGGGGGTCCTATCAGAGCAATAGGTTCCTTGATCGAGAGCCACGGGTCAGGCCATAGAGATGTATCCTTCCCATCTCCGATTATCTTGCCAATTCCTTTAAGCACCAGATCTCTTCCAATTAATATGCTACGCCATCCATGGGAAGCCTTTGAAGCAGATTAGACTTCCAAAAACGGTGCATCGGAGCAATATTTTCTTAGCATTACCTTGGCCAGAAGTGAACCTGGGTTTTTGAGGATTTTCCAACTCAGTTTCGCGAGCAAACTGTCATTGAAGTAAGTGATTTCCCTTAGACCCAAGCCTCCATCTTTTTTAGATTTTGCTATTCTTTTCCACGAGACCATGCATAATTTCTTCTTGCTGGGGTTATCAACCCACCAGTAGCGGGTTATTGTCGATTGTATCCGTTTGCAGAGACTAGCCGGTAGTTTGAAACCGGTCATAGAATAAGTGGGAATTGCTGCTAGGACTGCCTTGATCATTGTTAGCTTTCCTGCATTTTACATGTATCTTGAAGAATTCCGGACTGATTTATGTCGGATTCTGTTGACAATACTGGAGAAGATGTCTTTTTTCGTCGTCCAAAACTCTCCGGAATTCCCAGGTATTTTCCATTCCCCCCTTCCTTAAAGATTCCCAAGGAACTCATCACTCTGTCTTTGATAGGCTATGGGGTTCTCCGCGAGAAAGTTATGGATGATTTCTCAACGTTTATCTTCTGCCCGGAAGCTGTTTCATATCTGCTCAGTATATCTTTGAGTGCTTCACAACATTTGGGGTTTATTTTACTGAAAACATAGTGTCGTCGGCGAAGAGAAGATGGTTGAGCTTTGGACTTCTTCTGGCTACTCTGATTCCTGGGAAAGTTCCATCTAGTTGACCTTTTTTGCACAACCCCGTAAGTACCTCTCCACAGAGAATGAAGATAAAAGGCGATAGGGGGTCGCCTTGGCGTATGACTCGTTGTGGGATCACATTTCCTTGGGCAGAACCGTTGATCAAGTAGGCATACGATACAGATGTAACACATTGCAAAATCAGATTCACCCATTTAGCATGAAACCCAAATCTCTCTAACACTGCAGTGATGAAACCCCATTCCAACCTATCATATGCCTTGCTCATGTCGGTTTTAATCGCCATTGAGCAGTGTTTAACCGCTTCTGATGTCTTGAGATAGTGTAGTGTTTCATGGGTTATCAGAAAGTTATCTGATATTGCGCGGCCTGAGACGAAGGCTGATTGTGTCTCGGAGATGATAGTATTCAGAACCGGTTGCAGTCGTTTTGTAAGGAGCATGGATATTATCTTGTAGTAAACATTACAAAGTGCAATCGGCCTGTATTCTGCTACTGAAGTCGGACTTGTGATCTTCGGTATTAGTCGTACATGAGTCCTGTTCAGGGATGTCGGTATGATTCAAGAATTGAAGATATCTTGGATCTCCTTTGTTATTGCTTAGGCTACTGTTTCCCAGTTTGATTGAAAGAAGCAGGCTGGGAAACAATCTGGTCCCAGCGCTTTATCCAGGTTGATTGAGAAGAGGGCCGCTCTGATTTCTTCCTTTGTTGGAATTGCTATCAGATTGTTGTTTGTCTCTTCCGATATGCAGGGATCAAGAGCCTGTGAGACTATATCTGAGCAAGTTGGGTCCCCGGATACGAAAAGCTCTTGAAAATATTGTGTAATGACCTCCACTATTTCGTTCTCCTCATACACCGATATTCCTTCTTTATTCTCGATAATTGAGAATTTGTTGCAGGCATATCTCCCTTTAGTGATAGCGTGAAAATAGGCTGAATTTTTATCCCCAAGAGTTAGCCACAGCACTCTGCTTCGTTGTTGCCAATAAGCTTCTTCTTTCAGGTAAGCTTCCTTTAGCTTCAGTTTTATCTCTGAGATATCCTCTTCCAGTGCTGATTGCATAGACATAGCCTTATCGAGTTTTCTTTCAACTCACCAATCTGTTTTTGGCTATTTTGATGGTGTTTTCGATTCCAGAGGGATATCTCTTTCCTGCAGGCAGCAATTCTTTGCTCCACTGTCGCATAAGGGTCTTTTATCCAAGTTGTCGAATGATTTTGCTCACTTCCGGGTTTTCCTTTAGCTTCCGATCATATCGGAACAGGCGGCTGTGCTTTTTAATTCCATACTCAAGATGAGTTAATAATGGCCTGTGATCTTATCCCTTGAAAGGTAGATAGTTACATCTTCCCTTAGGAAAGTTCTTTGCCCATTCACTATTAGACATTTCTCGATCCAGTCGACTGTGTATAAGGTGAGTTTGTCTTACTCCGCGCAATGATAGACAATTACCTCCATGTCTGAGATCAAATAAATCACATCTAGATAAAAAGGCTCTGAAGTTGCTGAACGAGCTTTCTGGACGTAGGGGTCCTCCTTCTTTCTCCGTATTATCAATGATGTCATTGTAAGTCTCCTTGGAGGAGCCATGGTCCTTCTCTATCTGCAGCTATGGATGAGATGTTGTTCCAAACACCATGTCTTAGTTGTTGATCAGGCTCGCCGTAGAGAAAAGTATTGTACGTCAACTTTCCTTTATATTTGATCGTTGTATCAAATAAGTCTTTGCACTGAGAAATAATATTTAGTTCAATCTCAGGTTTCCAGAACAGGGCCAGTCCGCCTCCTCATGGACTATGCGGTGAGACTAGGGAATGAGAGTACACGTCAAGAAAATCAAGCTGCTTAAGGACAAAAGCATCACAATTCTTGGTTTCCATTATGAAAATGATATCAGGTATATATTTTATGAGTAACTCTCTTAGACGACGAACTGTTTCGGGATTCCCCAACCCGCAACAGTTCCAACTCAATATTGCTAAGGAAGAGGGCTTCGGGGATTATGAAAATCCCTTTGGCTCTTCTTTGTTGATGCTTCCCCAGCCTTCCTCGATTGGTTCCTTGGAGATGTTTTTGTAGTGCATTTCACTCTGTTTCTTGGGGTCGATATCTCGGTGTTTTCCTCTTGTGGTCTCGCCTGCGGATTAGCCCCTTCTACTCTAGCATGGATAGTGGTGTCCGGTTGCTGGATTACTCCCTGGCGCAATGGAGTTCTGATCCTGAGGGATTGGTTGATATGTTGTATTTTCCTCTAACGAGAGCTTACTCCTATTGTGTTACGAGGTGTTGCTCGAGCTGTCAATTTTGGTGCAGAGATAAGTTTCTGTTGAGTAGGGGGTCTTCCCCTCTTCTTCTTTACAACCTCCTGTGTAGCCAATTGAGTAACCAATTCCATTGAGACTGGACAGAGTTCATGCTCAGGCAGCTAGGGTTGGCCCCTTGAAGATGATGGGTCCATTGTTTGCTGAGGAACTGATATATAGGCATAGGCGTTATCCCGCGCAGGAGGTGCAGCTATGCTTCTCGCTGCTGCAAGCATAAACGCAGCGATTTCATCAACCATTCTGTTCTGTTCACTTTCCATAACTGATATATCATGGTTTTTAGGACTTTCGACCATGATATATGTCTTTATTGTCGAGTCTTTCTATGTGTTTTGGAGTCTTTTCAGGTGTTTTACAGGTTTAGGCACATTTGGAGCCTAATTGGACGTTTTGGGAGCATTTGGAGCAATTCTGCACTATTTAGAGATCTCACAGAGTTCACTGGCTGCGTTTTCACAGTGCATCGATCGATGCAGTTCTGCAGTGGTCGACGCAGCGGTCGACGCAGTTCTGCGCCCAAAAATCTGTATTTTGGAGAAATTATAGTTTTTGCCCAGAAACTTCCCAGATTTGCAAAAATGCCCCAGACGTGTTTTAGACAATATATTAGGGTTTTTAGCAACTTGTTTAGGCTACGCTTTATTTTACATTCAGAGAGTTTTAGGGGCTGATCAGATACTCGACATAGAGAAGATTTCGAACCCCTGTTTCTTATTCTGTTTTATGATATTCAGTATTCTATTCATCATGTCTTTTGTTATGATTGCCATGTCTGAGTAGTTTACATGTTAGGTTTAAGGATTCTCACAGGGGATTTCATGGAATTATAGGTTGATCAATCTGTAGGGATTCACATCTTTCTAGTTCTTCATCTAGGGTTGTTCTTAATGCTTGATCTGAATTGGCCACTTAGATTATTGATGTTAGGTTGATTTCTGCAACGACAGTTGATTAATTAACTAGAAAGAACCTAGATGAGCAATTTGACTATTCCCAAAGAAATTTGGTTTAGGAGAATTGTGAACGAAAGAACTTGAGATTAATTCTTGTTTAGAACTCTAGGATTCGCAACAAAAGTTGGCTTGCTAGGTTGTTAGACATAGATAATATTCGCAACGAAAGTTGGTTTGTTATAATTCTGTGATTCTAGTTCTAGAACAGTTCCTAATTAGATCTCGATTGATTGATTAGCCTATGTTCCTGATTTCCTGAGAACTCCCTTGAACTGACGCTTTGCCTTCTTGCTTACAAACCGATCTATTTACTTTATTGCTTGATTTACTGCTTATTATCTGTTTCGCCTAGCTTAACCTGACATTCTACAATCTATCGCAAGAATCTAGAGTCTATGTGGATTCGATACCCTATATACTACTGGTTCACGTCTGTGCACTTGCAGTGTAGATCTAAGGATTAAAACTCTGATCGTATCAAGTACACGTTTGCGTCTTGCTGCGCTTTCGACCGGGTCAGGACAATTGATATACTGGATGGTAACTTCCTGGAGCTCATTCAAAATGTCCTCAGCTGTCGGGGTTTGTTGGCTTGTAGTAGGAGGAGCCGGGAAATCTTGTTCCAAATTTCTCCCTAGTGGGGGCCGGCTTGGAGGAGATGTTACTGAATTCTCGTAAATCTCAATACCTTTAACCGGTTCCTTGCTTTTACACATTTGATTCTGCAAGTGGTAATTAGATTGATAGCTCTGTATCTGTTTCTGCTTATTTTTTTTCCCATGTCCACAGGATATGTGGTTTGGTGAGGCAAGATATGTCTAATCCTTGTTGTTTCCTCCCTTCTATAAGAATGTGAGTCGGATGTATGTGGGATCATACGAGTTGGCTTTGCCCATTCCTTATGAGCAAGGTATGAATTTGTGGTCTGATGTTGCTTGGTTGTCCTGTTTTCTCTGCTCAAGGACGATGGTCTTTGTCTAAAAGGTTGACCATATCGATCCATTCTTCTGCTGTAATCAGGTTTGTTCTTGTGTTGGAGAGTTCCTTTCTCTGGATGATAGTCTCGCTTCTCATCATGGTCTTTGGAGTTGTATCGAGAGATTGGTTCCTGAGTTTTTACTGGGCATAGCTCTGAGGCATGTGAGAGCCTATGGTATATAGCGCAGTGGTTTTCCAGCTTAAGGTACTCAAGGGCTACAATGACCTCTTCTCCACTAGGAAATTCGAGGATGGTCTCTTTGATCAATGGTTGTAACCCGTTGATTTCCACTCTCACCTTGGCTGAGGAGTTTGTCAGTTCGTAGTCTTCAATCTGCCAAGTTCCCTTCCCATTTCACTGATAATGTCGTCTCTCCAGTAGTGTAATGGGATCCCTTTAAGTTGGATCCAGAAAGGAATCTGTGATGGAAAATCCGGAGATATTATGGGCTCTCATCTTTGGATAATAATCATCCATCGAGCGTAGTGATAAGGACGGTTGTCAAGGACCTTCTTGAGGTCTTCCTCTAGTTCAAAGCAGTATTGGAAGCATCCATTACCCAGATATGCTCCAATGGCTTGGCCTTTGAGGTCCCACCGCTTTGGCATAAACGGTATCATGGACCACATTCTTTGCTCTTTTGGATTTGTTAAGCGGCCAATGAGCGTGAGGACGTTGTCTTGGATTTGAGCAGAGGTATCCACAGCTGGAACTTTGATTCTCTTTCTTGGAGGGGATTCATTTCCTTGGGCCATAGCTTTACCTTTTTCTGAGTAGGTGTAGCGGTGAGTCATTCTTCACGGTTGAGCTCTGTTTGATATGAGATCTTGGATTCTGTTTTAGAGAGCCCGCCTCAAGTATTTGAAGTTTGGAGGTTAACTTCTGAGCAGAAGCAGTTGTCTGAGTCGCTGGTAGAGGTGATACGGGTGTGAGGAGAAGGTCCGAGTCGAAGGAGATGGTCGGAGATTTCCCTTGCCGGCGTCGAGACTAGTCCTTTGCCGCGTTAAGGACGTCGTCGGCCGGTGGATCACCGGAGTGACCGGCGGTCTCTTGCAAACTTTCCAAAACGGATAAAGGATATTTGACTTACCCCTTTTATCCACTGGTTAAAACGATTTCCTTTTCTATTTAAAGAAAGTCAGAGTTTCGAGAAACTAAACCTCATGAAAAGCGCCACAGTTGTTTCTATTAAAATGATGTTTAGAAGACAAAAAAAAATAAAAAAAAAATAAAAAACTGAATACATGCCAAAACTTTAGTTATACGGTTATACCAATTTCCGACAATTCCGGCTTTTGTGGAAACTTTCAAATGAATTATTGTCGAAATTTAGACTAAACAAATATCTAATACACCATACTATTCACTAATTGAACTTACTGTATTTGGTGTGGCCACATCTGTCGTATGTTGAATATAATGAGCTGTGAGAAGATATGTCTTTGCATATCAAATAATTTGGCAATGTCCTATATAAAATTATAGTCATATTTAAATCCTAACAGATTGCCGACAGATTAAATACTTTTTTCCACTAAACCCTATTCTTATTCGTTAGAGTCGGCACACTTTCGTTAGTTTTTTCAATTAATGTGGAAGTCAGAAAAGTTTTTAAATTTTTTTTATTTACAGAATAATTTTTTATATCAAAAATAGTTTAAACCCGAGTACAAAAAAACAACCCCTTATATAACAATTTGAAATAATACAGATGATAGGCCAACTTTTTCATCAGAAATAAATAGAGATATTTTTTTAGACAATTTTTTGAAAATCTTTATTTTTAGCATACATTATATTTCTTGGGAGACAAATTTTAGAGTGGATTCATTAGCAAAAACGGTCCGAATGTGGAACACACTTTTTTCCTATATATATGTCAGACAGATTCGATTGAAATAACTTGAAAGAAAATTTTAGTCAAATAAAACTTGATTTAATCTAGTAAAGGATGAAATTTTTTTTTTAAGCTAATCCTCTACCAGTATATTTTTTTTTTTAAAAAGATATGAATCTTTCCGCGAATTTCGTTAAATAGAACAGATTTATATGAAAAAAATAAACGTTAACAATTTCAAGTTACGTTAATCGTCAATTTATTTTTCTAACGAAATGAAGAGGAGCAAGAAGGAAAAAACGTTGACAAAAATAGTATCCAAAAAGGCGTGAAGCAACCGTGGTCTAGTGGTCAAGTGGTTAATGCTTTACACCGGCAGGTACTGGGTTCGAATCCCCGAATGCGCAGTTTTACAAGATTAATGGAGGCAAGCTTATAAGAAAGTTTTCAAGCTTATAAGAAAGTTTTCAGGAGCAGGTGGAGCCGTTGATCGTGACCATTGATGGATTCTCGTAGAACGGAGGTAGTATTATCTGTTAAATTGTCCTTGTAATAGTTCTCATAATCTGTATCAGCGTTAAAAAAAAAAAAAAAAAAAAATAGTATCGAAAAAGGCAAGAATTATAAAGAAGGAATAAGTACTGTAGCACCAATCATACTAATCATTCTCTTGTCTTGTAGTACAGAGAGAGAGAGAGAGAATGTTGTGTATATGTGTCTCCCCCATTAAAGAGAACAGGTTGAAGAATTTCAGTAATTTCCAGCTCGGTCATACTGTAAAGCAGACCCCTTTGTATATTCTTTTTTTTTTCTGGGTAAGTATTCTTTTTAATCCATTTTTCTCTTTGATGTTTCATTTTCGTATCGAAGAAAAAAAACTAAAATCTTTAAGTCGCTGTTGCTTGAACCCAACTCGAGTTTTCCTCTCCTGAATTTGGATTTATTGAGTTTCTTGGGGGAAATAAAAGAAAACTGGAATATTTCTGGTAACTTCATTCGAAAAAGCTCAACAAGTAAGAGTTTTTTTCCCCACTTTGTGTGTGTATTTAAGTGTGATTACTTTGCTCTTGTTGAAGATTTTTTCTTTCTTTGCTGTCTCCATTCATGAAGAATCTGCTCTGTGATACATATTTTTCTCAAGTATGCAATTTCTTATTTCTTATTTCTATGCTCTGATCCTAATTTTGTTTTTCCCCTTTTCTCATAATTCTTTGATTGTGTTTTGATGAACTGATTTTCTTGTTTATGCATCCACAAAAGATTTATCCTGTTTGCTGTTGTTCCTGAGCTGCAATATATTTTGCGCAATTCACAAAGGAAATTTAAAGTGATATTTTGGTGAATGCAAGTGAAAACTATGCATTGAAGCTTACTAATGTTTGTGCGTTTGTCTCTCTGAAGATTGCCCTTCTTTCTCCAGGACCAAAGTGATATATTCACCTGTTTGGTACAAAATTCAAAGTGCAAAGGTTTATTTTTGCATTTGGATAACAAATTGAATTTCTTCGATTATTGAGTTGCTTATATGGTCACACACACTGTTTCAGTTTTGTAGAATTCATAATTTCCAGTGGGATCAAACACATTCCTTTCTGCTGCTCTGTAATGGCCAATCACTTGTACTCGTGGTGGTGGGATAGTCACATTCCCAAAAACTCAAAATGGATTCAGGATAATCTTGCAGGTCTCCCTCCTACATATCTACTTTGTGATCTTTTTTGTTTTAACTTAACAGGAAATATTTGTTTGTGTTGTGTTGAGCCAGATATGGATTCCAAAGTGAAGACAATGATAAAGCTCATCGAAGCAGACGCAGATTCGTTTGCAAGAAGGGCAGAAATGTACTACAAGAAACGTCCAGAGCTCATGAAACTGGTTGAAGAGCTATACAGAGCTTATCGCGCTTTAGCTGAGAGGTATGATCACACGACAGTGCAACTTCGTCAGGCGCATAAAACCATGGTTGAGGCGTTTCCTAACCAGATTCCTTTCGAGGATTCTTCAGTGCCTCATAAAGAAGACATGCAAAAAGATGGTGCTACCAGTAAAAGGACTTCTGATCATGCTCATCAAGTTGAAGGCTTGAAGAGAACATTACTTGAGCTTCAGACTGAAAAGGAGGCTTTGAATCTCCGTTATCAGCTAAGCTTGGACAAACTATCGAGGTACGAAAAGGATGTTAGAGGATTTGATGAACGTACTTGCAAAGCTGAGATTGAGATCAAAGTACTCAAGGAATCTCTTGCGAAGCTAGAGGTCGAGAGGGACACAGGGCTTCTTCAGCAGAGTTTGGAAGCATCCGTTTCTCATGAGCAAGAACATGCAGAAAGAGAAGCCAGTAGTCTCAAGCAAGAGCTTTCAAGATTGCAATTTGAGAAAGAGGCTGGTTTGGTTCGGTACAATAAATGCCTTGAGTTGATATCTGCTTTAGAGAAGAGAATTAGAGAAGCTGAGGAGAGTGTTGAAATGTTCAAGGACAAATCTGAGCAAGCAGAAAATGAAATCAAAGCTTTGAAAAAACAAGTTCTGAAGTTAAATGAAGGGAATGAAGACTTGAGTGTTCGATATCAGCGGTGTTTGGAGACAATATCAAATTTAGAGAGAGAGGTTTCTCATGCTCAAGACAATGCCAAGAGACTGAGCAGTGAAGTTCTTGCTGGAGCTGCAAAGGTAAAGACTGTGGAGGAACAGTGTGCTCTTTTGGATCAAAATCTGAAGGTAGAAGCAGATAATCTAGCGCAGAAGATGTCAGCTAAAGATCAAGAACTTGTCAAGAAGAAAAAAGAGCTTGAAAAGCTCCAAGCTCTAATGCAAGAACAACACTTGCGGTTTTCGGAACTTGAAGCTAGTCTTAGAAACTTGGAGAGTTTGCATTCTCAATCTCAAGAGGAACAGAAAGTTGTCACCTTGGAACTCCAAAGCAAGATTCAAATGTTGAGAGAATTGGAGATGTGCAATCAAGGTGACATTAGCGAATCAAATGACTCTTCTACAATCACCTTGCAGGTTCAGAGAAACGAGATCTCTTTCTTGAAGAAGATGAAAGAACAGCTTGAGGAAGAAGTTGCAAAACAGATGAACCAGAGCAGTGCCCTTCAAGTAGAGATCCACCGTTTGAAGGGTTACATCGACAACTTGAATAGGAGATACCAACAATTAATTGAACAAGTGAGACTCACGGGTTTCGATCCCGCATCACTTGTCTTCTCCGTGAAGAAACTACAAGACGAGAACTCAAAGCTTCTCGAGTTATGCACCAAACAGAGAGATGATAAAGACGCTCTGTGTGAAATAAATAACATTAAAAGGAAGAATTCTGATTTGGAGAAATTGCTTTTGATATCAACCACAAAACTAGACGGTTCCAAAGATAAAGCAGAGGATCTGCAAGAAAGATGCGAGTCTTTACGAGGAGAGAGAACGAACTTGTTTTCTCAGTTACAAATCATGACTGCGAATATGCAGAAGCTCTTGGAGAAGAACTCTTTATTGGAGAGATCTCTTTCTTGTGCAAACATTGAGCTTGTGAGTCTAAGGGACAAGTCAAAGTGCTTTGAAGATTTCTTCACCTTGCTCAAGAATGATAAGTCTCAACTTATAAAGGAGAAAGGATCTCTCGTCTCTCGATTGCATGATGTTGAGGAGAAGCTAGGAGTCTTGGAGAAGAAGTTTGCAGAGCTAAAAGTAAAATACGCCGATTTACAGAGCAAGAGCCTTGAAGTGGAAGAGTTACAAGTCTCACTGGCCACTGAGAAGCAGGAGCATGCTGGTTATACCGAAAGCAGATTAGCAGATCTTCAGAAGAACGTGAGCTTTCTTCGAGAAGAGTGTCGCTCAAGAAAAAGAGAATATGAGGAAGAGATTGACAGAGTTGTAAACAAACAAGTAGAGATCTTCATATTGCAAAAGCTTATAGAAGAACTGGAGCAGAAGAACTTCTGTCTCCAGATAGAGTGTCACAAGTATGTAGAAGCATCAGAACTTTCAGAGAAACTCATTTCTGAACTGGAAAGTGAGAATCTTGAGCAGCAGATGGAAGCAGAGATCTTTTTGGATGAGATTGATAGCTTGAGAGGTGCAATCTGTCAAGTGGTAAAGGCACTTCAAGTTGAAGCAGATTGTAAGAAGATTACGAAAGACCAAACTTCACGTGTACTGGGAGAGATTAATGGCCTAAAATGTTCACTTTCAAGCGTTGAATATGAGATGCAGAGACTTGTGATTGAGAACTCAGTGCTCTTGTCTCTACTTGGACAATTTCATTCAGATGGATTGATTTTGGAATCGGACAAGGACAAACAAGAGCTATTGGAGGCGAACCGGTTGTTAAAATCAAAACTGATCAGAAGAGAACAACAAGAGCAGGAGCTCAGAGCTGACATACAAACGGAGCATTCAAAATTTAATGAGTCATACATGGTTTTGCAACAAGATTACTCTTCTACACTCAACGACAACAAAACTTTGCTTTCGAAATTCTCACAACTTAAAGGTCGAATGTGTATAGTTGAGGAAGACAATGATGCAACTCTTCAGGAAGCTGTTGCTTTGAGTATCATGTCTGTGGTTTACAGGTATTTAGGGTCTGAAATGGCTGAAGAGGTCGAAGCTTTTGCTGAAACTGTTAGCAGTTTACGAGAAAGTAATACGGGCCTTAAGCACAAGGTTGAGACACTAGAGGAGAAGTTAAAAGGTAAGGAAGAAGAAAATAAAGGTCTTGACAAGAAGCTGGAGAAGCTACAAGAAGGCCTTGCAGAAGATAACTTCTTAAATGGAATCTTGAAACATCAGGTTTTTGATGTAGACGAAATCTTGGAACATAGGGAAATGGAGATCATAGAAGCAGAGCATATGCTCAAGGCTACACACAGTGCAAATGAAGAACTGCACAAACAAGTTGAAGAATCAAGACGAATGAAGGGAAACTTACAGAGGCAGATTTTTGAAATGTCAGATCTTGCTGGGAGGCAGGAGGAAGAGATTAGAAGACTTTACACTTTGAATGAGAATTTGGAGTCAAAGATAGAGTTATTACATAAAGAAGTCGAAACACGAAAACTTCGAGAAGAGCTCCTGAGTTTGGAGCTGCAAGAGAAAAGCAATGAGGTTGGACTTTGGGATGCTGATGCTACATCTCTCTACTTTGATCTTCAGATATCATCTATCCGTGAATTCTTTCTTGAGAACAAAGTTAACGAACTCAATGGAGTTTGTGAAAATCTCAAAGATGAAGCTGTTGCAAGGACGATGAAGATGAAAGAAAGAGTTTGTTGTTTAGAGTCTCAAGTGACAGAGCTAAAGACTCAATTGTCAGCTTATGATCCTGTGATAGCATCTTTGGCAAAAGATGTAAAATCTCTTGAGAAAAGTAGTCGTCAGGCTTCAACCAAATTTCCTGAGGTAAACTTTCTATGTTTTCAAATGTTTAAAACTCATTATCTTCATGACCTCAACTCAACCCATTCTCTTCAGGAAGAGCCTGAAGAAAGTGGAAGCATCACCACCACTCCAGGGAATGGAATTGTGATTCAGAAAGAAATGAAACCAAGGCTTACAAGGCAAAGAACACGAAGTGCCTCCCAAAAAAGGAGAAACCGCAAGAAGATTGAAGATATACAACTTGAGAACAAGGTCGCTGGTGAATCTAGACAGCCAAGATCCGGGCCTGAGGTGAAAGGCGTTCCTCATGATCAAGTCACAGACTCACTGTCAAGTAGTCGTGGTCAGATGTTTGAGTTTTGGGATGAATCAGAGACCAGTATAAAGTTTCTCAAAAACAGTAACGAACCCTCTATAGAATCTGAGAAAGAGTTATCAAGAAACATTGAAGACAAAGCAAAGATTATGGAGAGACTTTTGTCTGATTCAAGAAGACTGTTAAGTCTCCGGATTAGCCTAACAGATGTGAAAAGCAAGCTGGGGAAACAAGGCAGATTCCGCAACGCTGATACTGTTATAGTGAAGAGACAGTTGAAAGAAATGGAAGAAGCTGTGTTGCAGCTGACAAACACAAACGAGATTCTTTCAAAGGAAATTGAGGAGACTGGAGATTCCAGAGATATATACAGAAAAGTGGTTATGGAGAAGTCAAGAAACGGGTCTGAGAAGATAGAGCAATTGCAGAATAAAATGCAAAACATTGAGCAAGCAGTTCTGAAGTTTGAAGACGGAGCTAAAAAAAGCAAACCAAGTAGGACAGTGATTCTCTTGAGAGACATTATTCACAAGGGCGGGAAAAGAACTCCAAGAAAGAAGAAAAACCGGTTCTGCGGGTGGATAAGGTCTTCCTCTAAAGAAGAGTAGGATGGTTTATAACATTCTAGTGTTTCATGGATCGTCGTCAAGATATTCATTCTGAAATAATGGAGCGATTTGCTTACGATATATTTTAAAACAAAGCTAGTTCAGTGAACAAAAACTTCAAAAGAAGAAACCTATATGTTTGGTTTATGTTGTGAAGAACATGATGGATTGACATCTTTATTATTGGACTAATGTGTGCTAACTTACTACCAACTAGAAGTTGACTTCTTCTGTCATCTCTCACCTTGAAAAAGATTCAAAGAATTTTCAGAGACGGAAACAATGGCAGTGTCAGGTTCCGCCCGCCACTTCTTCTCATGAGGAGGAGAGACCCTCTTACCATTGGGAGAGACAGATTTGATGTTATCTATAGGGGAGTGGCTGAGAATCTCAGGCATTTCTTCAGCTCCATCCTCTGCGGCTGACTTCTCAGTCAAACTAATTCCTGATTTTCTTAAATATTGACTGTTCAATATCCCTGAGGAAGATCCACCTCTAAGTAGAGACTGAACCAGTTCTTGTCTGAAAAGAAGAGAAATACAGCTATTCAGATAATATAGACTTCACAAAAACACTTTGAAAATTTGAGATTCTACCTTGGTGTCGTAGGTAAAGCAGAACTCATTAAATAAACCTCAGTGTTCTCTTGGGTTTTTTTAGCTGCATTTTCCTCTTCTTGTTCTGCTTCCATGTCAACAATGGAAGACCCTGACATATATTGAATTGGAGATCACAAGTTAGACATGTGCATTGTGTCTAGGGTTTCTCACTCTAAAACTTTGGTCTCACCAATATCTCACCAAACTCTCACCAACATCTCACCTAAAAGCAAACTCTCACCAACATCTCACCTAAAAGCCATTGGTCCATTCACACTTGCTTAACCTACTTGTAATGCTTATATATACCTTGTACTTCATTAGTTAATAACACATTGAGAGTTACACATCTCTTTACTTGCTATCTCTCTTAATCTCTCTCTCTCGGTCATAAACCCTAATCGGGTGCCGAGTCTCTCTCTCTACATTCTCTCTTCAATCTAAGTTGTGTTCTTGTTCTAAACATCATATTCTAACATGGTATCAGAGCACTAAGCTCCTAGACCTATTCATTTCCGCAAACTTTGTTTCAAAACCTATTTACTCTCGGTCTTATACTTGTTCTTGTAACCGGCTTGTTCTTCCTTGTTCTTGAACTTGTTCTTGAATATTCTTAAGCTCTTAAGCACTTCTACTTCGTGTTTATTGTTGTGTGCATTCTCTGTGAGTTGAGAACACACTATTTCAAAGCTTAAAAGCTTACCTTTGGGTTTTCAAAACCATTTTACTCTCGGTTATAAAACTTGTTCTTATAACCGGCTATCTTCTTGTTCTTGAATACTCTAAAGATTTCAAGCATTTCTTCTTCTTGTTTATTATTGTGTGCATTCTCTGTGAGTTGAGAACACACTAGTTTCAAAGCTTAAAAGCTTACCTTTGAGTTTCAAAACCATTTTACTCTCGGTTATAAAACTTGTTCTTATAACCGGCTCTCTCTTGTTCTTGAACACGCTTGTTCTTGTAACTTGTTTTTAAACTCGTTTATTGTTGTGTGCATTCTCTGTGAGTTGAGAACACACTTGCTTACCTTGAAAACTAACTTGCTTACCTTGAAAACTCACTCCTTGCATTAAACCAGTTTTTAAGCAATGGAGAACTCAAGGAGAACACACTATGGAGGTAACAAGAGAGGAGTCTTGATATGTGATTTTTGCAAGAAGAGCTGGCACTTGAAAGATAGATGCTGGCGCCTCCACCCAAACCTCAGACCATCATCTCACAACAACCAGTTCAAGGATCAAAGGGCAAACTACTCATATGGTGGAGCTGGACCAGGTTCTTCTTCTATACAGCAATGTGATGAAGGGAGAGCAATGGTGGTTCATCAAGCTCCAGCTATGACTAATGATGTGGTAAGAAGGTCAGACCTTGAGGCACTCATCAAAGCCCTCAAGGAAAACTCTGGTATGGTCCTTGGTACTTCACTCTTTGCATCAAATAAAATCAGACCTTTGATTATTGATTCTGGAGCTTCTCACCATATGACTAGTGACCCTAAGTTGATTGAAAATGTTAAACCAGCTTTAGGATGTGTAGTGATTGCAAATGGTGATAAAATTCCAATTGAAGGCATAGGAAATTTGAAATTATTTGATAAAGAATCCCAAGCTTTCTTTATTCCTAGTTTCACATCCAACTTAGTATCTGTTAAAAGAATAGCCACTGATCTAAATTGCAATGTTGTTTTCAGTCCTAATGATGTTGTGTTTCAGGATATTAGAACAAATAAGTTGATTGGGAAAGGTGTGACCAGGGATGAACTCTACATGATTGAAGACACTAATCCCTCTTCTGAATTATCCCATGCTTTATCTACTGCTTTATCTACTTGTGTTGGTGTGGATGACTCTATTTGGCATGCTAGACTAGGACATCCACACTCTAGGGCTTTAGGGCTTCTATTACCTTCTGTTGTGTTTAAAAATGATGAATGTGAGGCTTGTATTCTTGGGAAACATTGCAAGTCTGTTTTTCCAACTTCTAAAACTACTTATGAAAATTGCTTTGATCTTGTTCATTCTGATGTGTGGACGGCTCCTTGTTTGTCTAGAGAAAACCATAAGTATTTTGTCACTTTTATTGATGAAAAATCTAAGTATACTTGGATAACATTGATGCAAACTAAGGATAGAGTGTTAGAAGCGTTTATGAACTTTCAAAATCATGTGACTAATCATTTCAATGGTAAGATCAAAATTTTTAGATCAGACAATGGTGGTGAGTATACAAGCAATGCTTTCAAACAACACTTGTCCAAACATGGGATTCTCCATCAAACAAGTTGCCCTTATACTCCACAACAAAATGGAGTGGCTGAGAGGAAGAACAGACACTTAATGGAGGTAGCAAGGTCCATGATGTTCTACAAGAATGTTCCTAAGAGGTTTTGGGGAGATGCAGTCATGACTGCTTGCTACTTGATCAATAGAACTCCCACAAGAGTTCTTAAGGATCAATCTCCATTTCAGGTACTAAACAGAACAAATCCATTAGTTGATCACTTACGTGTGTTTGGGTGTATTTGCTTTGTGTTAATACCAGGAGAACAAAGGGATAAGCTGGATGCTAAGAGCACCAAAGCTATGTTCATTGGTTACTCCACAACACAAAGAGGATACAAGTGTTATGTACCTGAAACAAGGAAGGTCTTAATCTCAAGAGATGTGAAGTTTATGGAAACAAGGAGTTTCTATGATGAAAAGAATTGGGATAGCTTGAAGGATCTTCCCACTTCTCAATCAGACAGAGCAGCTAACCTAAGGATGATCATGGAACACTTGGGTATTAGTATGCCTCAGCAACCGGCCAAGACAAGCCCTATCACTTCAGTCCCTGCTCCAACTTCAGAAACTCCTCAACATTCTCATCTTGATCATGAGGGGGACAGTCATGAATCAGCTCCAGAACCGCAAGTAGCTGATCCTTCTGCACATGATCAAGCTGAAAATGAGGAGCATGAGGAACATAAGGAAGAACATGTTGAAGAAGCTGAGGAGTTGGATCATCAAGTTGAGGAGCCGGTTATGAATGAGGAGTTGGATCATCAAGTTGAGGAGCCGGTTACGAATGAGCAGCAACAAGTTCAGGTGTTAAGAAGAAGTACAAGGGAGAAAAAGGATCCATCTGAATGGAAGAAGAGGGTTTACTTCAACAGCAATGCAGTAGCCCATCCCACTCAAGCTGTTTGCAGTTTAGCTCAAGTACCATTGGAGCATCAAGTGTTCATTGGGAAGTTGGATCAAGAATATGTACCAACAACCTATGAAGAAGCAAAGGGAGATAAGAGGTGGATGCAGGCTGTGGATAAAGAGATAAAAGCAATGGACAACAATGGGACTTTGTATGAAGCTGAACTTCCTAGAGGAAAGAAGGCAGTGACTTCCAAATGGGTTTTCACCATCAAGTACAGAAGTAATGGAGAAGTGGAGAGATACAAAGCAAGGATGGTTGCAAGAGGCTTCACTCAAACTTATGGAAAGGATTACTTGGACACCTTTGCACCAGTAGCTAAGCTTCACACAGTTAGGATCATCTTGTCTTTGGCAACAAATCTTGATTGGGAACTTTGGCAAATGGATGTCAAGAATGCATTCCTTCAAGGGGAGCTTGAAGATGAGGTATACATGACTCCACCCTCTGGTCTTGAAAGCCTTGTTAAAACAGGGAAAGTACTAAGACTCAAGAAGGCCATCTATGGGTTAAAACAATCACCTAGAGCTTGGTATCACAAGCTGAGTTCAACACTTATGCAAAGAGGTTTCAAGAGGTCTGAAGGAGATCATACATTGTTCACTCTCCAAGATCAGGAAGGTATCATTGTTATCCTTGTTTATGTTGATGACATTATCATATCAGGGAGTAACAAGTCATGTATACAAGAAACTAAAGCTTATCTTAAATCTGTTTTTGATATTAAAGATCTTGGTACTCTAAAGTACTTCCTTGGGATAGAAGTTTGTCGATCTAATGATGGACTCTTCTTATCTCAAAGGAAATACACACTTGATTTGTTATCTGAGGCAGGAAAGATTGGATCAAAACCAGCTAAGACACCATTGGAGGAAGGCTACAAAGTCATAAGAGAGGGGGAGCTTGAAGACAGACCATTTGAGGACATTACCAAATATAGAAGGATGGTTGGTAAGCTTATTTACTTAACCATAACCAGACCTGATTTGTGTTTTGCAGTGAACCAGGTAAGCCAACATATGCAAGCACCAAAGATGCATCATTGGGATATGGTTGAAAGGATACTCAGATATCTAAGTGGTGCTCCTGGTCAAGGCGTTTGGATGGGTTGCAATCAAAGCACAGAGATAGTTGGGTATTGTGATGCTGATTGGGCAGGAGATAGAGTGGACAGGAGATCTACTACTGGATATTGCACATTCATTGGAGGAAACCTTGTCACTTGGAAGAGCAAGAAGCAGAAGATAGTATCATGTTCAAGTGCTGAAGCTGAATATAGAGCAATGAGGAAACTAGCAACAGAATTGGTGTGGATCGAAGCTCTTCTTGTGGATTTGGGGATTGAGAAGACAAAACCAATCACCATGCATTGTGACAACCAAGCAGCCATTCACATTGCCTCAAACTCAGTCTTCCATGAAAGGACTAAACATATTGAAGTGGATTGCCACAAACTGAGGCAGTTGATTGAGCAAGGAGTTGTGTTACCTTGCTTCACAAGAAGTGAAGAACAACTAGCAGATGTGTTCACCAAGGCAGATAGCTTGAAGGTGTGTGAGTCCATTCACACCAAGCTTGGACTCATGGAAATCCCGGAATCCTCTAAGGCCATGGAGTCTACACTCTTTTTCCCTTCATGAAGTTTTATCCCAAGTGGTTTTCTTCATGAAGGTTTTTAATGAGGTAGATCTCCATTGTCACTCCAAGCTTGATTCAATCCTTGAACTCAAGCTTGAGGGGGGGGGGTATTGAATTGGAGATCACAAGTTAGACATGTGCATTGTGTCTAGGGTTTCTCACTCTAAAACCTTGGTCTCACCAATATCTCACCAAACTCTCACCAACATCTCACCTAAAAGCAAACTCTCACCAACATCTCACCTAAAAGCCATTGGTTAATTCACACTTGCTTAACCTACTTGTAATGCTTATATATACCTTGTACTTCATTAGTTAATAACACATTGAGAGTTACACATCTCTTTACTTGCTATCTCTCTTAATCTCTCTCTCTCGGTCATAAACCCTAATCGGGTGCCGAGTCTCTCTCTCTACATTCTCTCTTCATTCTCTCTTCAATATAAGTTGTGTTCTTGTTCTAAACATCATATTCTAACAACATATTCATTATGTAGAATCAGAAAGAGAACTTGTTGAGACTGTTAGTAATGAAAACTCAGAAGCAGAGAAGCTTAAACCATCTTTGCGGCCGAATGCATTCTTACATCCTTCACATCTACAGTTTATGGAACATCCCACACCACCCTTTAAAGAAACATGAGATCAATAGGAAGCATTCACAGTATTTCTTCAAACAGTTTGATTTCTTGCAGTTGCAGCCACGTTTATGGCGTGCAGAAGCTGGAGTTTTGCTTGCATCATCCTGTATGTCATGTCATTACACTTTTATTACTCCTTCAAGAAAGACAAAAACAATGATGGTGAAAAAGATTTTACCCCGGTTTCTAGAACCGAATGGGAGCTCCTCCTAATGACTTTAGGAGCAAATGCAAGTGGATTCCGAGATTCAATCTGTTTGCGAGTAGCCAAGACGGTATCTTCATGAATAGGCTTGTTGAAGCAATCTATGCATGAGCATGGCTCTATGCAGCAGACTCCAGCAGCAAAGCATTCACAATAACTGCACATAAACATCAAGAGACTCAAAACACCACACCTTTTTGAAGAGCCCAAGATCAAACTAGTGGAACTTTGAAGCTTACAGTTTCAAACACTTGGACTTTTTGCAGTTGCATCGCTTACATGACTCGCCTTCTCCTGCTTCCGACTTAAGCATGTGTGTTTACAGTTACTAAAACAGAAAGAAAGAAAGAAAGAAAGAAAGAAAGAAAGAAAGAAAGAAAGAAAAATCTATTACAAAGTATGTTTTTCTTAGGGCTGCTCAAATGCAACTCTTCCAAGGTTGGTTCGACGGGAACATCTTCGCGGGTTTCAATTTCTGTTTGGTCCACTTGATTCTTGTCAGAAGACGAGTAATCATGAGTGACATTAATGGTTTTACAGAACATTAAAATGGCGTTTAGATGAAGACCAATACTCGGTACAACACATCTCGAGGAGGATTCACAAGCGTTTGGCTTATTCCCCGGCATCGCAAAGTCCAGGCAGCGTCTTCTTATACCACGGTGCAAGACTTAAACAGACTATCACAACAAACACCAAAACGACAATGAGACAAGTCAGTGAAGATAATAAACTAATTGTGATATTATTACTGAGTTTTACCTCATAAGGAATGGGATTCAAAGACTCAGGTTCCTTTTTTGGCATCCCCGGAGGTGCTTGGGAGGTTGATGATCTCTGCATCATAAGGCATCTAAAAGCCTCTGAGTCATTAGGTGAGCCGAAGATTAAGAGCTCAGAAGCATCTGTAATCAAACTTCCCCAATCTGGAGTTTCGGTTTTCCCCTCAACATTATCATACATCTCCATTCCTGGAGCATTCTCTCCGCTGTGAGGAGAGGCATATGGAACAAGCGAAAGATGGGTGGTATCTCTACCACAAAGTGAAGCAGCAACGGGATCATCAGGATTTGTTTCACTACCGTCATATTTGACGATTTGAGGCTGCTCCATTTCAATCGAAGCTTCTTTTCCCAAGGAAGCATCTATGTTGAAATCTTTAGTAGCTGAAACTTGTTCATTAGAAGTAGACTCGTGTCGGGAATCTTCCACAGGAATGGTAGGATCACAGGAAGAAGAAGAAGAGTTATGAGTTTTGAAGAATCTTGATTCTTTGTGAGAAGAAGTTAGATGTGGTGAAGTGAAAACAGAGGGAGGGGAAGTGAAATTGAGAGTGCTCAACTGGTCAGGATTTTGGATGGATTTGACAGGTCTTATAGGAGACAAACTGTTTATGTAATTGAACACTGGAGAATCCTGAGACAACTATAAAAATGAAACTTTTATTTATGTGATGAAATTGAGAAGAGATTCCAATTAAGAATCTTAAGGAATTAATTTGTTAAATCTTCAAAAACAGTACAGACAAAAAAGTGCAGATTTTGTAGTGAATTGGGGATGTTTATTAATAATTGTAAGTGTGAACAACTGAAACCGTCGAAGTTAAAACAAATCTGAAATTGTGTTGTCTGCTTTGACTTACATATAAAAAACCAGAAAAACAAAAAAAATCAAAGATTCCAATGAAAGAATCTTAAGAAACAGAAGAGATTTTGTTGTGAAGTCTGGACAAGTGAAACCGCCAAAGTAAAACAAAGCTAAAACCAGTTTACCATGTTGTTGTGTCATTGAACTTAACTGCTTTGACTTTCAATTAAATTTTTTTTAAGGAAGATTAAAAAGACATATGATCTTTGTAAGAAGCTAGTGGTTGAATAAACCTATGAAATCTGGATATTTATAAGAAAATTCAGAGATGGGCACAAAACTTTGAGAATTGGCAACCAGAGGAAACATAAACAAGAAATATTTGTTAAATAATAGAAAGAAAGAAAGAAAAAAAAACCTCGAATCTGGATTTGGAAATTGGAGTTCCGATCTGAGCCGTAATAGTCTTCTGAGGAGTATCCATTTTACAACACTCAAAAAGAAAAGAACAATCACAGCCACACACTCTGTCTCTCTCTTATCTCTGAAGAAAGAAAGGCTCACACTTTCTCTCTCTCTAGTGGAAGAAGATGAAGACGGGGAGAGAGAGATTCAAAGAAAGAGCAGAAGCGGGAAATGAAGATAATATGTCAGAAACAGACCCACCACCACTTTGTCTCTCCCTAACAACACCTGTCTGTCTCTCTTTCTCTGTATATGTATGTAATGTATACCCACTAATGTACGAGTATATCTGTGAATCCTTGATACTTTGCTTGGTTTACAATCAAGCCAAGTAATACTACTCTCGATTCTTTCCTTTTAATAAAGTAACGGACACTTGTTTTTCTTTGGTTTTCCTTTTTGCTCTTTTATTGGAAGAAAATATAAAATCTAATATATATAAAACATAAGTGATTTGAGAGAAAAAGTGACAGCCTCTGCGATCGACTCGTAAGAGTTTTCTAACGTGTCAACAGTTGCGTTATTTTCGTTTTTTGGGCTAAATAATTAAAAAAAATATTAACAAATCAAATCGTGAGGTCGTATCATCGTGTATAGAACTCAAAGAAATGGGTCTTTTTCTCTTGACATTCGAAAATTAGGGTTCATCTTAATTTTCCAATCAATCTAAACTCTTTCCTAAGTAGAGTATTGATCTTAGCTTTTGTTAATTTCAGATGCAGATCTTCGTTAGGACTATTATTCTAAAGACCATCATCCTTGAGGTGGAAAGCTCCGACACAATCCAAGAGAAGGAAGGTATTATTCCGAAATTAACAAATGTTACAACAACTCAAATGTTATCATCATAGCCATGTCAGTGATCGATTCACAGAGGTTTTTGCACAATACCGCTATGATTCGGCTAGAAATTTTGCAGACACCGGTGGGAGAGACCTTGATAGATAGACTTCGTGAAATCGATGGAGGCAAAGACCGGATACAATTAGACGGCCTTGCCCCGCCGATGTCGATTCCTAAGTTATAAACGGAGGTGGAGACGTCGAGTTTTACGGTGGAGGAAACAGAGAAGCTTCATAAAGCACTGCAAATCGAAACCGTGAGAACGAAGCTTATAGAGACATGGAGAAGTTGGATGCCATATCCGGAGTTCATCAGCGTTTGCGTTTAAGCTTCTTCAAATCCAGATTCCGGATCTATAATCGCGAAGATGCTTCTCCTGATTCAGCAAACGTCATCGTTTTGAGAGACTTCGTTTGTCTCAGACCATATCAGGTTACCTCTTTGATTTAACATCTGAAATCATCTTCTACGTTGAATCAGTTTTACTTGTGAAAGGAATTTCTGAGTCTGCAATTTTTTTAACAGATTAATACAATTAGTCTGTCCCAAATGGGTATGATAAAGAATTACCTAAAAGATTGGAATTGGAATCTCAGACTCACACATAACTTTTATATGCATTTGTTTATCTCATTTGGAACCCAAAATCAGAGGAAGAAGAGGAAGATGATCATGATGGAGACAAAGATGTTGTTATTGTAACTAAATGGACATGATGGACAGAGCGGCGAACGAGAGAATAAACATTCTCGCCCCTCAGCAAGCCTTTCTCCAAGACAACTTTCTTGGGCGTCAAAGTGCACCTACAATGGAGAAGACCCCAGAATTATTAATGCCCACTAACATGCGTCTCTTTCCCGAAGTACCTCTGATAACTATAGGCTCGAAGATCAACCCGACAGGTGTCGCACCCGCTCTGGTCAATCTAGCATCGACACCAAACGATCAAATCACGGCCATACTGAGTCAAATCCAGGAGCTCAACTCTAAGGTCCATCGAGTAGCTAACTCGTCACCAGAGCTTGATCATGTGTTGGAACAGGCTCAGTAGACACCTTTCACGAAGAAAATCATGAACGCGATAATCCCACATGTCGAAAAGGTCACGTTTCCAACCAACAAAAGAAAAACCAACCCTAGTAAATTCATGACGCCATTTATGACAGCAATAGGCCAAATCGATTCACAAACAAAGAAAGAGACGCTCGATACTATTGAGAATGTCTTAAAATCAATTGTACTTACTCTTTTTTGAGTCGTAATGTCGATTTTCGACAATCGTATAATATTAGGTGGTTATAATGTTTTGTTAGAAACCGCTTATAGTTTATGGATTAAGAATCCATTACTAATATTATACGATCCTACAGGGTCACACACCTAAGAAAATTGGATTAAAAATGTTAGGGTTTTATGTTTATATTATATATATATGTGATATATATAATATAATATAGATAATCTACTACATATTATTTGCGAAATCGAATTATTAGAATGGCTGATGTGGATGAATCTTGACCAATCGAAACTATGATGTCATTGATGACATGGCTTTAATGAAATGTTTTGATTGGTCGAGAGCATTTAGACATTAAAAATAATTCAAAATTCGTTTAGGAAAGTTTTTGATTTAAAAAGCAAAAATCGACAATTAATCAAATTAAAAATATTAAATGTGGTTTCCTAATCTTTCAAATTGTAATCTTAACTTCTTCCCATAAATTTAGATTTCAGTTTATATTTTTTTTCAGATTTTATTTCCTTACATTTCAAATTCAAATTAAACTTCAACCTAAAATTTAGCAACTAATAAATATCAACAATAATTATCAAATTTGAAAATATAATATCTCACAGAATATACTAAACTTCTAATAGAAGATTTTGAAAACTTAGTGCAACCCTAAATATGATTATAAATTTTTTTGAAGCATTTCTTTTGATTGTAAATTTTAGGTTGTTCTATTTTTTTCTGTGGTTTAGATGATTTTTCAGGTATGTAACATACCAAGAAAAACGATAGGTAACCATCTCACTTACAATTAAAATGCTCTTAACCATTTGTTATGTTGTTTTGATGATTTTGCAGGTATGTAACATGCCAAGTCAAACGATAGGTAACTATATCAATTACAATTAACATGATTACAACCATTTTGAGATGTTGTTTTGATGATTTTGCAGGTATGTAACATGCCAATCCAAATGATAGGTAACTATATCATTTACAATTAACATGCTTAAAACCATTTTTAGATGTTGTTTTGATGATTTTGCAGGTATGTAACATGTCAAGCCAAACGATATGTAACTATATCAATTACAATTAACATGGTTATAATTTTGTTATGTGGTTTGATCATTTCTTCAAATATATTTCATTTTGTATGGTTTGTGTCACAAATCTTTATTTGCTAGATAACTACTCCCCAATCGGTGTTGGTTAAATTTCACACAGAAAGAAGATTAAGCATGAAGTCAATGAAGTATTCAAGAGAAGGAAAATATATAGTAGATATTGTTTTGTATGTTCTTTAGAGTTCACATTTGTATACTTTTATTGTTGCATTACGAAAGCCTATTTCAATAATAAAATGATTATTTTTCTTATTTATCTGTCAATTTAATCCTTTACTTTTATTTTCTTTATTCTTCTTAATAAAATATAGTTTTTGTTTTGTATGGTTTGTGTCACTAATCTTTATTTGCTAGATAACTACTCACCAATCGGTGTTGGTTAAATATCTCACACAAAGTAGATTAAAGCACGAAGTCAAGGAAATATTCAAGAGGAGGATAATATATAGTAGATATTGTTTTGCATGTTCTTTAGAGTTCAAATTTGTATACTTATTATGCTTGCATTACGAAAAAATATTTCAATAATAAAATAATTATTTTTCTTCCTTATTTGTCCATTTATTCCTTTAATTATGTTTTCTTGATTCTTCTTAATAGAATAAATTGTTGTTAAGTTCACCAATATTACTCATTCAATTGTCTTCTCTGTTCAATTAAGTTATTACTCAACAAATAGGAAAAATCGTCTTCAGAACTATAAGTGACATCTACTGTATATGGCCCGTTATATTATCTTTCATAGTTTACAAAAAACCCAAATGCTTCCATGTGTTTTTGTACCATTGTTATTGGATGTTATAATTATTTTTTATTCTTAAGAACCATCGATACAACGCTTTTTTCAAATTTTTTGTATTCCTTAATTAACAACTTAATTAATATTCAAATATTCTGTATCGTAATTCAATCAATACTTATTAGTTGTAAATTAATAGTTATCTAAGGAAACCAAATATTCTATTCTAACTACAAATTCAAAATTAAAAAGATTTGGTGTAGCCAAATCCGCAACAGATTTTTAAAATTATAATAGACCTACTTGATTTGGTTATTCACCAAGAGTGCGATATCATTCATAATATGATTGTTTGAAGATTTGAGAATTATATTGGAGAATACCAAGATATTCATAAAATACCATGAAAAGAGGTTGTACCGATTCTGATAAAGAAAATGATTCTGCATCACCTCCATTACAGAAACATGAGTTATTTAAATTTATATATTGCTTTGTAAACATTAGCAAATATCCATTTATATTATTTTGTGCAAGGTGGAAGAAGGTGCCAGAACAAACCTATATCACTCCTCTTCAGAAAGGTTTTGCTTCGATATAAAATACCTTCATATTTCTTACAATGGGATGATTCATTGATGTAATTAATGCTGATTTAAATAGTTGGTAGACCCTCAGCTAAATCTTCGATGGCACGTTCAAATATAACAAATGGTCCGAGCGATAATGGCATTGGATCTATCACTCAGATGCGTGATATTACCAATATTCTTCCTCGAAAAACACATGTTTCTAATGAAAATGTTTCTCACAAAAATCACCCCAAAATTCATGGTATTGGTTATTTGCTTGCCTATTTAATAGAATTTCAATATTTGATACATCAATTTTTTTAATACATTTTTTAATTTTTGGTAAATTAAACAGGAAGAAAGAGTTCGAAATGCACAAGTGGTAGCTCAAATTCCATATTGTTACAAACCATGGAGTCAGTAGTTACATCAGGTTTTGCATCAAGATTACTATAATACAAAAATCATCCGCAATTAAATCGTTTCACTAAATGTATACTTTCTGCATGTAATTGTAAGCTAATTTATCTCAAAGAAAAGGAAAAGAGAAATGTCAAAATACATTTGGTCCATCAACAGTAAATGATGATGAAAATCCGTCTAATGCTCCTCCTATAACTGAGATTAATTACCATCCTCAAGGTATACATTGCTATAATCAATATTCAATTGGAAGCTACTATGATTTTGTACCATTTGTATTAGTATTAAATTTGTATAACTATATTTCCTAAATTCTATTTCAGCTTTCGCAAATAGGTATGCCGATGTAAGTGAATCTGTTGATGAAGATAATACAAGTGATGTAGATTCAATTGAAGAGGATATGGCTGATGCATCTCATCACATAGAAAATGAAGTAAATACCCAAGATGATTTAGATGATATGATTGGTATGTTTTAATATTTTAGTTTCGAACATTACATAAAACAAAACACTTTTTTAAAAACATCATTTATAAATTATTAATAGGTTACTTTGACGATGGAGATCCATCCTATCAATGTCAATACTGTGGAGCATACATGTGGTATGGAGAACGAATAGGAAAGAGAAATAGACAAATGCAGCCAGATTTTACAATTTGTTGTAAGACAGGAAAAATCGTTCTACCAAAGCTCAGGAATTCTCCAATGGCATTATTGGAATTACTTCTGAATGGTAGTGAATTGTCCAATCATTTTCGGTGTTGACAAAAAAAAATGTCCAATCATTTTCGGGAATTTATTCGTGCTTATAATATGATGTTCGCGTTCACCTCACTTGGAGGGAAGATTGATCATACCGTCAATGATGGACGTGTACCATATGTTTTCAAGATGCATGGCCAAAATTATCATAGAATTGGTGCTCTTCCCAAATGTTGGAGAGTGTCCTAAGTTTTTGCCGTTATACATTTATGATACGTTAAATGAACTTACTAATAGAATTGTGGCATACGGGTAAGAGTTTACCTTTTTTTGATAAATGCTAATTGTCTATTCTTCATAAGGTTGCTTATAATTTTTTCCTAATTTATCTTTTTATAGGGGAGATAACGACAGGGATGTATCAAAATTGAGGATTCTAGTTGTCGAAATATTGAAGAATATGTTAGATGAGGTTAATCCTTATGTGGCTTCATTGAGGGCAGCTAGAGATAGATTTGATGTTACCCAAAATACCGGTTTCCGTCTCAGATTTATGGAATGTAGAGCAAAAGATGCCAGGACTCACAATATGCCAACAAAAGATGAAGTTGCTGCACTTATTCCCGGAGACTTTGTTTGTAACATGGAGACAAGGGACATTATATTGGAGACAACTGATGGCGGATTTCATAGGATTAGTGAACTTCATCTAGTCTACTTGCCTCTCCAATATCCAATTATGTTTCCATATGGAGAGGATTGTTTCCGATTACAAATTCCTATAGGTTTGACAGATGATGCTGGAAGGAAGAGGAAAGTTATTTCTATGCGTGAATTTTTTTCATATAGAATTTGTGAAAGAGTTGGCGAGGCTCCTACAATAAACAGATGTAGAAGATTGTTTCAACAGTTTTTGGTTGACGTATATACGATGATTGAATCCAACCGGTTGCGTTATGTGTGGAAAAACCCGAAGAAGCTTCGATCAGAAACTATGAAAAAATTCATACAATGGCTGAGGCGGGAGGTGTTAATCTTCTAAAACAAGGTCAACGCATATTTATTCCATCAAGTTTTACAGGTGGTTCTAGGTATATGCATCATCATTATTTGGATGCAATGGCTATATGGAAATACTTAGGTTCTCCTGACCTTTTCATTACTTTTACATGCAACCCTAAGTGGCCGGAGATAACCAGGTTCCTCGATAAATTTAGACTGACCATCGAGGATAGACCAGATATCATTTGTCGAATCTTTAAAGCAAAACTTGACAGTTTATTATGGAATTGACCAATAAAGGAGGAGGTGTCTTTGGCAAGACTGCTGGAGGTATATATTTTACTTCCTCATTATTTACCTTTTCATCTAAATATACTACATATATTTAGATATTTGGTTATATACCTTCAAGCGTGGTAGAATGACAAGTTGACAATTAGAACATTTTTTCTTATATTACAGCAATATACACGATTGAGTTTCAAAAAAGAGGATTGCCGCATGCTCATATTCTACTATTTATGGAAAAAGGTTATAAATTCCCAACAACAGAAGACATAGATAAGATTATTTGTGCAGAAATACCAGACAAGGTTACACAACCGAACTTATACGCAGCAGTGTCAGAATGCATGATGCATGGTCCATTTGGAAACGCAAACAAGAGTAGTGTTTGTATGGTAAACGGAAGATGTTCGAAGAAGTATCCAAGGCCGGTAAACAATCGGACGACAATTGATACTAATGGTTTTCCTTGCTACAGACGTAGAGATGATAAAAGGTTTGTTGAAAAGGGAAAATTTCAATTTGAAAATGGATATGTTGTTCCATATAAAAAGGAACTCATGCTTCGATATCGTGCACATATAAATGTCGAGTGGTGTGTCCAGTCGCGAGCCATAAAGTATTTGTTTAAATACATTCATAAAGGTCCTGATTATATTGCGGCTACTATTGAAAAAGAGAATGAAGATGGTGTTATTGACGAAATTGAACACTACTACAACTGCAGGTATTAGACACGTTTGTTTGCACACTATTTATTATTTGTATAACATTTATCCTAATATTTTAATACATTTCTTCAAATTCTTTGATTGCTAGATATCTTTCACCACCCGAAGCAACATGGCGTTTATTTGCGTTCCCTACACATTACCGTTCTGTAGCTGTTGAGAAACTTGGTTTTCATCTTCCAAACCAGCAGATTGTCTACTTTGATGAATTTGAACCCATTGAGACTCTGCTGGTCAAAACAACTGCTATTCAATCTATGTTTATCGCTTGGATGGTTGCATGTAGGAAATATCCTAAGCTTGCAAAGGATATCACTTATTCTCAATTCCCAACTAAGTTTACATGGGTATCAAAAGAGAGGTCATGGAAACCAAGGCAGAGAAAGCTTGGTGCTGTGATTGGTAGGATTGCCCATGTGAGTATGGCATGCGGTGAGTTGTATTATTTAAGAATACTTCTTAACTATGTTAAAGGCCTGGAATGCTATGAGGATATAAGGACATTCGAAGGTATTGTCTATCCTACTTTTAAAGATGCATGTGATGCTCAGGGATTGCTAGATGATGACAAAGAATTTATTCTAGCAATTGAGGAACCAAGTGAATGGGCGAATAAAAATTATCTTCTGGATTATTTTGTTCAGATGTTCATAACAGATAGTATTTCCCATCCTTTGGTTGTGTGGAATTCAACATGAGAATATCTAACAGAAGACATTCTAATCGATGAAAGGAGAAAACGTCGGAATCCTGGTATGTACTAACATACTTTGCAAAAATATTGTTGGTTGTTACTTTTTCTATTTGTTTTTAATTTAATTTTGTGAAACATGCAAATACCTCATGAAGATATTGTTAACATTGTTTTAATCATGCATATTTGATTTTAAATGATGATCAAAGGAAAAACATAGCATTGACAAGGATACAAACAAAATTGGAGAGTTATGGTGGCTCGCTTACTAAATGGCCTGAGATGCAACTACCATAAGATTATGAATAGTACAACGGCAACCCTCTCATAGATGATGAGAGGAATTATAACCGTGAGGATGAAAGAAAAGAAGAAGAGAGGCTTCTTGCCATGATAACGGACGAGCAGAGAATAATATATGAAACTATATTGGATGCACTTGTGAATGATAAAGGAGGAATGTTTTTTTCTCTATGGGTTTGGAGGTACAGGCAAAACATTCATGTAGAGTCTATTAAGTGCTTTTATTCGTTCCAGAGGTCTTATTGTGATTAATACTGCTTCATGTGGAATTGCCGCTTTGTTGTTGAAAGGTGGGAGAACAGCACATTCAAGATTTGCAATTCCGATCAATCCAGACGAGTTCACAAGTTGCAATATGAAGCCAGGATCCGATCTTGCTGAATTGATGAAAGTTGCTAACCTGTTAGTTTGGGATGAAGCTCCTATGATGAGTAAACATTGTGTGGAAAACTTGGACCGAAGTTTGCGCGATATTATCAGAGAAAATGAGGAGATGCCATTTGGAGGAAAGGTGGTTGTTTTTGGTGGTGATTTTAGGCAGATTCTTCCAGTAGTTCCTGGGGGAGGAAGATCAGAAACAATCTTTGCAACTTTAAACTCTTCGGAACTATGGAAATCATGCAAAGTTCTAACACTTACAAATAACATGAGGTTGCTTGGTGGAATTAATGATGGAGATGCCGAAGAGTTGAAACATTTTCAGAATGGTTATTGAATATATGTGATGACAAGATCAATTCTCCAAATGATGGAGTCGTTGACATCGACATCCCTGAAAATTTGTTAATAACCGAGTGTGAGAAACCAATCGAGACAATAGTTAACGAAGTTTATGGTCCTGACTTTGTTAACTCAACAGATGGTCAAGTATTTAAAAACAGAGCTATACTCAGCCCTACCAACGATAATGTTGATGAGATTAATGATTATATACTTTCCAAGTTGTTAGGTATATAACAATCTTACTTATTATAATATTTTATCCATATTCAACTAATTTATCTATAAGATATTGTCTAACCTGTTTAGTTTTTTGTTATAGGCAAAGTAGTAACATATCTAAGCTCTGACAATATTATTCCTTCAGATGCTGCCATAGATGATGATACCAATTATCCTATTGAGTTTTTGAACATCATAAAGGTGTCTGGATTACCCAAACATTGTTTGAAGCTAAAAGCTGGTGCTCCAGTTATGTGTTTGCATAACATTGATCCAAATAATGGTCTTTGCAATGGAACAAGGTTACTTATTACTCAGCTCAGACCTCATTGCATGGAAGTAACGATTTTAATTGGGAATAAATCTATTATTGGTCGAAAGATACTTCTAAACAGAATGTATGTAACACCATCAAATACAAAGTTTCCATTTAGGATGAGTCGGCGACAATTTCCTGTGGCGTTAGCATTTGCAATTACCATCAATAAGAGTCAAGGTCAAACATTTGAGAATGTCGGTTTGTATCTCCCTAAACCTGTGTTTTCACATGGACAATTATATGTCGCTTTGTCTAGAGTGAAATCAAGGTCTGGATTGAAGATTCTTATTACAGATGAAGATGGAAATGTGCTGAAAAAGACTACAAATGTTGTTTACAGGGAGATTTTTAGAAACCTTACTCAATAGATCAGTAGTAGTTTTCCCTTTATGTTTCTATGAAATTTTTGTCATTCGTTTCTACTTTTAGTTGTTTTCATTTCAATTATTTTGGAGTATTATTTTTTATTCAAATACAAATAATTATTTGGGATGTATCATATGGATCCACTGATTTACATTCTTCTAACAAAATTTATTAAAATAAATTAAGGGTTGTCTAACAATGATAGATTTTGCGAATTTCGAATAGAAGATATACAATGACCAAACAATTGATAACAAGGGAAGTATTATATCAGCATTTAAAATAAAATATTGAAATGTCTTCCATCATGATCATAAATTGATTTGACAAAAACCAACAAACAAAAAACATTTAGTATAGATTTTTTTCCGACATGCAAGATATCATAACAGATTCCGAGAATATTGATATAAGGAATAATAGTAAATGATCATATTAAATGCAAAATCAAAGACGTTTCTAATTAGAACCGAAAAAATATTACGTTAGCGATATATTCGTGAATTTTTTTCTTTTTTTTCTATTTTCTTTATTTTTAAAAATAACTAAAATCAACTAATATCAAAGAAATAAGATTTTAACATAATAAAACATTAAATTAAGAAATTTTAAATTTATGTTCAATCATAATAAATCTATCTACACCTCATTTAAAGTAATATTAAAACCGCAACTACCACTTCAACTTTTAAGAACGTAACTTTCAATGGTTATATATATTCATTAATAAACGGTTCCTTAATTTTTTTACCAAAAGATACGAAATTTGCTATATCTATCAGTTCTTCTTCTCTTCCAAAATCATATTCTTCCATAACTGAAAAATCGAACCAGACAAAAATAGAGAATTGCACTCTATTATGGGACGTCAACAAGACAAAAAATGACTTTAAATATCGTTTGAAGATCATTAGAAAGTGGTTTACTAACGTACAACCAAGTGGTCTTCAAGGTCATGTAATCTTCTGTGATGAAAAGATTTGTTTTTTTTTTGCGATTTATTTTACTTAGATAAGACTTAATCACATAATCTTTCATATTAGATTCATCTATTTATTTTTGAAATAAAATATGCATGTTTAGGGTTTCAAGATTGAAGCAACAATACCCACCAATGTCTTTCATAAAATAAACGAAAACTTTGAGGAGGGCTCATGGAAGTATGTCTAAAACTTTGATGACATCTACAGTGAAGATGATTTGAGAAATACTACTACAGCGAAAAAGATTGTTATAAACTCTCAAACTCAAATTTCTAACTGATTTAGTGTTGTTGATGATCATTTATACGATTTTGTTGGATTGGAAGCAATATTATATAGGAAAATATCATCAAAGCATACCATTGGTATGTTTGAATGTTTAAATCCTTACATTTATTTTTAATTATATTTTAGTACACCATGCATAAAATTTTATGAATTATTCATATATTGGTTTTGTAGATGTCATTGGATGCATCAAATTTGTTGGTCATCTGGAATTATGTGATCAGGAGAGTATTAACAGGAGGCAGATCTCAACCGATTCGGTGAAGCAGATTTGGTTTAATCTTAAGGAAATGAAGTAAGAATCTAAATTAATATATTTATTAAGTTTGAATTTTTTTAATATCCATTTACGACACCATTAACATTTTCTATTTCATTTACATGTTTATATATTTTGTATTAAAATAACTATTTTAAAATACTATCATTGTAGTGGAACCTACATAAAATGCCTTGCTAAGGGTCCTCATGCAATGAAGTTTCACGAATTCTGGCATTCGTCCGAAAATTATGAAACAATTATTGTCTTGAGGTTTTGGAGAGCCAATCGTAGTTTGGGTAAGTACACATGTTTTCTACATTATTTAGTTAATTCATTTTTCGGAAAATTATAACCATAGTATATCTAAATATATTATACTGTTTCTCTCTTAGGTACACCTTATGTAGAAGATTCCGGAATAATTTTCCAAATTGAATTTGATCCTGAGTTGGAAGAGGTTCAGCAGATGAAAGAGTGGTATGTTTTTTCAACAATTACGATACTATAATATATATTTTTTTTGTTTTAGAATGTAACACCCTTTTTATTTACCGTTTAGAGCTCGCTGGACCAAAGCCACTGGAATCAATTTCAAACCATGATCCTCCTCATCTTATCCTAAGTCCTTTTAAATTAAGAACTTTTTTGTTATTTGTAATATATTTTTTTTGACGAATTGCTCGACTAAGAGATTTAACTTATATTATCGTTAAACATTACCTTTTATCTTATTTATTATTACTCTTCTTTATTCTGCATAATATTATTATTAATCTTTAATTTAGGATAATCAGAGTTCAATTAACAACACAGTATTACTAAGATAAATTTGAGGTAATTACTAAGTTATGCATATATATTTTTTAAATATTTATATTAGATCTAATTTAACACATTGTTTTGGAGAGTACCATCTTTTTATAAAAAATTACATTTACATCATTAGTAATTGGAAAGCATTGTATTTTCTAGATTATTACTTCTTAAATATTGATTCTAATTGAAATAGATACTTTTGTATTTTATATGGCTCAAATCGTATTATGCCCGTTTAAAAAGCCCAATACACTTAGCATTCACAAGTAATTTTTAAGGCCCAAAGTCAAATTTAATATCGAAACAAAAAAGGTACAATAAACAATAACCAAATTAGGTTACAATATTTTCACTTTCTAGAAACCTTACATTCCCTTACTCCTTATTCAGTACAGACAATGACTCAATCGAAGGTATGTAAACCTAACATTAACCCTTAAAATTGTAAATTCCGTTACTATATTTGATATATTCGGGTTTATGAACAACAAATTTTACAGATTAACTATACGATTGAAAACGTTTTCTCTTCATACTTTCAAATACCCACCTGGCAGTCCCCTTCGTTATTTTCTACTTTTTCAAGTTAAATACACAATATATCTAATCAGTTCTTTTCATCAAAGTAGTAACATAAGATATCCCACAACATCAATGGCGGATCAGGAATTTTTCAAACCTCCCCTACCACAATCCCTTCATGATTTGGTATGCAATTGTATTTATTCTGCTATAGTTATCTTTTAATGTTGCTTAATTTTATTATTAAATATCTTAAAAATGTTTGATCGTTAATGCAGAATATGTTGGGAATGTCCTGAAATCTACTGTACTATCTCTAGAAAATATGATAAATGTCGAGATCAGACATAAGTCATAAATACTGGGTGATCATGATGGCTTGCTAGAGTCCGATCTTGATCTATAAGTTTAGGACTTATTACCAGTATTGTATGATCCCAAAGGGTCACACACCATAGCTAACGGGAAAGTTAAGATGGAATTAATACGGTAAGATGCAGTGGCATTTACTGTATTTGTACGGAGAGTTGGGCAGACAACAAATGGGCTTTTGTCTGATTTGTGTCTTGGGCCCAAAAGTCTAATGGACCATTAGTTTAATTAATTAAACTTGGGCCCATTAGTGAGTTAATAAATTGCAACATGGGTTATGAAACCCTAAGGCTGGTTGGCGATTTTGAGAGTGGCAGCCGTGGCCTCCCTCTCTCTCTAATCTCTCTCACTCTCTGTTGATCCATCCGGTCTAGCAGCCACCCCGGCTTGTAAGAGTGTGGATACCAAACGAGGAACAGGTATTCATCTGTTCGTTGATCTCGACATTACAATCATTCCGCTGCAAAAGGTAATGTCCAGGTTTGTTTTATGATTCAGTTACAAGAACCTAGATCTGTTTAAGATTATGTGCTAGGTTGCAATCTGAGAATTGAACCTTGGAAAAACGAAATAATCCTACAGTGGTATCAGAGCCAGGTCTAAGTTTGATTTGGTTGGACCAAATAATTTAGAGCTGGTCTGGTTTAGTAAATAACCGATGGTTTTGATAGTTAATTTGGTCTTGGACCAGAATTAATAAACCGACGGTTATGTCAAATTATTGGGCCAACTGGAATTCTATGGTCTTGGGCCAAGAATTGGGCCTATAATTTGTGACCCAACCCGAAAATATTTATAAAATATTAAATTAGAAATTTCTATTTTTAGTATGTTACTAAATTTAGAAAGTTTCTAAAATAAGTAAGTTTCCCAAAATAGTAATCTTCTATTTTTGGAAATAAAACTGAAAATCCTCAAAACAATATCAAGCTTGGATGTCTTTCCAATCTTGTCAGCTACTTAACGCTTATTCGATTACAGATATGGCTTACAGTGTGAGGTGTCTGTTTTCGCGTAAGTAAAGTAGTATATAGTCACTAATTTCATTGGGAGTCCCAGACTTTAGTGATTATTTGGCTGTAAGAGATTGGTTTCCTTGACTGGGCCATCGGGAGTCCCGGGCCTTGAGACATCTGGTGTATTGGGCCTTGGGCCCAATCCACAACCGAGAGTTATATGGATATAACTAGCTGTGTGTATGCTTACCAAGTAAAGCTAATTCCGGGTGACGGCCAGTGGCCCACTTTGGATTTAGCTGAACATGGGTCTCGGAATCATTGCATTCTTATGAGGTTAAACAAAGAAATTTTGAATGCAATGCGAGTCTTCTTATAAGTTATTAAGATTACTCTTTTATGAACTAAATAACTAAAACTCTATTTATCTCTAAATTTCAGCTATGACGAGCACAAACAATCAAAACACTTTCTCGATCCGGTATGTCCTTGAGATGGACAAACTGAACGGATCAAATTTCTTGACTTGGTCGCGGAACCTGAGGCTAGTTCTCAGGCATGAGAGAAAGGACTATGTCCTTGAGAAAGCTCTCCCCGAGAGGATCGGATCCAAGGCCTGTCATGCAGTACGTAATGCTTGGAATAAGCATTATGATGATGCGGTAGATGTGCGTGGTCTGATATTGGCTACCATGGACTCAGATTTGCTGAAGCAATATGAGAACATGGAGTCGCCAATAGAGATGATCAGCAGCCTGAAATTGAAATTTCAGGAGCAGGTAAGAGTGGAGAGATACCAGTTGGTTAAGTCTCTCACTAGCTGCAAGCTACCAAATGATCATCCAGTAAGTCCTCATGTCAGTAAAATGATGGGTTACATTGATAACCTGAGGAAACTGGATTATCCAGTTAGCCAAGAATTGGCAACTGAGATCATTCTGCAGTCACTGCCGTCAAGCTATGATAAGTTCAGAAGGAACTATATCAAGAAAGGCTTAACAAAGACGCTGACTGAACTGCATGATATGCTCAAGACAGTTGAGCCAAACGTGAAGAGTACCCTGTATAATCTCATGAAGGAGAAGGGTAGGTTTACTAAACCTAATGCTGACAAGGGTGAAGACAAAGTTGTCCAGATTTTGAATCATGGCAAGCGTGTGTCTTCTGAGCCCGAGTCAGATACCTCTTACGTTGGTAAGTGATGCTACTGTAAAGAGACTGGGCATTGGAAGAGAGATTGCATTAAATTCATGGAAGATTATGAGGAGTTGAAGTTGATGTATGAGACTACTTCCTCAGGTATTCATGTTGTTACTTCAAGTTCTACCTTATAGGTATTGGATACTGGGTGTGGCACTGATATTTGTGATAATATGCAGAGCCTAAGGAACAGTAGAACGTTGAAGGAAGGGCAAGTGGAACTGCGTGTCTGGAAGGAGCTATAGATGCTGCCTCAGCCGTAGGGTTTTTCACTTGTAGATGCCTTTGAGGCTTGGTTTTATTAAGTAATTGCTACAGTGTACATGCTTTAAGCAGAGTTGTCTTTCATTTTCTTGTAAGAATTTGAATGTTTTTCATTTTGATAAAAGACAAGTTTTGTTCTGTCGATCTCAATGAAATATTGATTGTAGCACCCTATTCAAGGAATGAGTTTTATATCTTAAACCAAAGAGTGCCTAAAAGTAACATAAATACCGAATTGGTTTAAATCTGATGAATTAAACCTGATTTTTCTTGGCATAAATGTTTTGGTCACATAGAGTAAGTCGGATTCAGAAACCCCATAGTTATGGACTTTTGGGCTCATTTGATCGGATATCTTATGAGACTTGAATTCTGCTTACTGGACCAAAAGACAAAGGGCCCATCTTAGCCGAGCTAGAGAAAGGCCCAAAGGCTTATTGGACCTTGAACATACTCATGTATGTGGCCCGATGAGCAGTAATGCCAGAGAAAATTTCCTGTACTTCATTATATTTACTGATTACTTCAGTGAGTATGACTGTGTTCATTTGATGAGACACGAGTCGGAATTCTTTGAAATGGTCGAAAGAGTTCCAGAATGAGGTATAGAATCTAAGTGACAGAAGTATTGAGACTCTGGATTAGATCACGAGTGAGAATACTTAAGTCATTGATGGTGTGATCATCTGAATGAGTGTGAAGTCGTTTCACAGCTCATTTCTCCTGAAAACCTAGAGGTGTTTCTGTGAGAATGAATCAGATCTTATTAGAAATGATTAAAGATGAGTCACACGAATCTTCCATGATATTCTTTAAGAATAACGCTCTAGAAATATCTAAGTTTACGCTGAAATAGTTCCACCAATATCAGTTGAAAGACACCACATAAATGTGGAATGGAATCGATCCAAATTTGTTTTTACTGAGTATTTGTAGTTGTGCTACTTCGCTGGTTGTCCTAGGGAAACCAAGGCTTGTTACCTTTTGCGTCCATTCTGTTTTCTAAGAAGGGAAGTTACTTTCCAAGAAGAACAGTGGGAGTAAAAGTATAACTCGAAGAAATTCGAGAAATACAGATGGCTGCTCAACCTGTTGAGGGAGAGCAGCGGATGGATTTACAGATTTCTGTAGAATCTACACCTGTAGAGCCTGAAGTTCGCAGATCTGAATGAATCAGTCACTAATCCGAGAGTGATTTCTCGTCATTAGTTGAACTTGATAATCATTGAAAGTTCACATGATCTGATGATCATTGAAAGTGACGAACCTGCGAAATTCAAAGAAGCGAAAGTGAGCCAGGACTCCGAAAAAATTACACTATGTGTAAGTTAGCTTCATTGATCCATTCATGGATGGAAGCAAACATATCGGAGTTGGAATCGTCGTTCTGTTGAAGTAGTCAAAGTTTTGACTTGAACATGAACGAAGTGGAACTGTGCGTTTACTAATAGATAAGTGGGAGCGATGTTGCATTTCTCATAGTGTATGTCGATGACATACTGATTCTCGGAAATAACGTTCCAATGCCGCAGTCGGTAAAGGACTGGCTTGGGAGTTGTTTTATGATTGACATGGGTAAAGCCACATATGTTCTTGGATTTTGGATCTAAAGATAGAGATCCAAAAGAGCTGAAAGGACAAAGTCAGGAGTCTTATATTGACAAAGTCCTACACGTTTTCAGCATTCCAAGAAGGGTTTTATGCCAATGTCACATGGCATTACGTTAAGCAAGAAACAGTGTCCTACGATAACTGCTGAGCTTGAATGCATGGATGAGATTCCATATGCATCGGCAATTGGATCTATCATGTATGCCATGACACGTACTTGTTTTGATGTTGCTTTAAAGTTAAGCAAGACAAGTAAAGACCAGTCAAATCCAGCAAAGAATCACTGGATAGACGTAATGAATATCCTCAAGTATTTGGAAAATACTTAGGATAAGTTCTTGATTTACGGAGAAAGTGAGGTGCTACAAGTCGATAGAGTCTGAAAGGCAAGTTTCCAACAGACAAAGATGATTTCCGGTCACAGTCCGGTTATATCTTGTGTCTGTCTGGCGGTGCAAGGCACTGTTGCTGACTCCATGACTTAAGCTGAACATTTCGCAGCTTGGTTAGCGGCGAAAGAGGTTGTTTGGAAAGAAAAGTTCATCACTGAACTTGATGTGATTCCCAGCATAGATGAGACTAGCTGCACATCAGAGGTCCAAACACCTTGAGGGTAGGTATAACCTATTCCGTGAGATAAATGACAGAGGTGTTAAGTAGATCAGCAAGTTTCAACGAATGAGAACGTTGCTAATCTATTAACGAAGCCACTCCTTAGGCCTAAGCACGAGTCGCGGACTGTAGCTGTAGGATAAGTGAAATTAAGATGTAGTCTTAATTTCAGTGGGAGTTTGTAAAGGGCTTTATTTAGTTGTTTTGAAAGGTTCACGTAAACATAATATTTTATGTTTGTGAAATCTATGATTTCTGGATTATTTTAACTGTGATATAAATAATCGTTCCAAAATGATTCATGTCATTATATAAGGGCCATAGAAGTACATGAGTAGACTTGATCCTGAAACCCCATATTTAACGAAATGACATAAATCATAGTGTCCATAGTCGAAGGTTGTTGAAATTGGAACACCAACAACCACTTGAGACTAGATTGTGTTGAGACTTATGACCAAGTTTCGAGGGGTCATAGATGCGCGGCATCAAAGTCGACACATAGGTATATGTAGGGGAGCATATGACCGGACATGGCCCGCTGATGAGAACTCTACAAGATATTAATATCTGTGTCATGAGAGGTTCTCATATACGACTATAGAGTATAGTCCTTAGACCTGAGTTCGCATGCATGTGGCTGCACATGGAGTGATGCGCTTTGATCATTGTCTAACGCTGTTTCGTAACTGGGAGCTATAAGGACCTTGGTTGGGTGTATTATGAAGTGTGTAGTTCATAGTGATGGAACAAGATGGGATTTGTCCCTGCCGTTTAACGGAGGTAATATCTCTAGGCCAATCGGAGACTTGATAGCTGGTAAGAGAGTGGCCACTCCCAAACGGACTTGCCCAAGTCGTTTGCATTGTCAGTATCAAATCTGGTCCGATGAACATGGTCTGGCTATATAAGGATGACACGCATCTTGCCTTATGCCAGATCGAGATATTGAGACAAAAGGACTAGGGAATGTAGGATTCCAGTACAAGTGGGAGATTGTTGGGAATGTCCTGAAATCTACTGTACTATCTCTAGAAAGTATGATAAATGTCGAGATCAGACATAAGTCATAAATACTGGGTGATCATGATGGCTTGCTAGAGTCCGCTCTTGATCTATAAGTTTAGGACTTATTACCAGTATTGTATGATCCCAAAGGGTCACACACCATAGCTAACAGGAAAGTTAAGATGGAATTAATACGGTAAGATGCAGTGGCATTTACTGTATTTGTACGGAGAGTTGGGCAGACAACAAATGGGCTTTTGTCTGATTTGTGTCTTGGGCCCAAAAGTCTAATGGACCATTAGTTTAATTAATTAAACTTGGGCCCATTAGTGAGTTAATAAATTGCAACATGGGTTATGAAACCCTAAGGCTGGTTGGCGATTTTGAGAGTGGCAGCCGTGGCCTCCCTCTCTCTCTAATCTCTCTCACTCTCTGTTGATCCATCCGGTCTAGCAGCCACCCCGGCTTGTAAGAGTGTGGATACCAAAGGAAGAACAGGTATTCATCTGTTCGTTGATCTCGACATTACAATCATTCCGCTGCAAAAGGTAATGTCCAGGTTTGTTTTATGATTCAGTTACAAGAACCTAGATCTGTTTAAGATTATGTGCTAGGTTGCAATCTGAGAATTGAACCTTGGAAAAACGAAATAATCCTACAGAATAACCCTGTCAAAGACAATATTTTGAAACTAAAAGCCACCAAGGACACCATAAAAACAGCAGAATTGTAAGTGCTTCACATCTATAATTTGATGATGGTTTTACTTATTGTTCATTCATGAAAACAGAATTTTAGAGAAACATTACCATTTTTATAATGCAGTTTTTGCCTCAGGAGTTTGTAAAGTCTAATGATTTGGAAAAGGTAGTAGAAAAAGAATCTTTTTGGCAAATGAGAATGGTGATTGGTGGCCTAGATTTTTAGTAATGGAGTTTGGAAGTACAAGATGTCGTTTGCGTTTAACTGGTTTCTTAAGCGAATTTCTTATGTATAACAACATCAAGCCAAACAACACTTTCATGTTGGAGTTACTCTGGGAAAACCCAACAACTCCTTGGTTATACCTCCAGCGGTGAAACAACACCATCACCTGATGTTATTTTATTGTTGTAACTTTTAAAACATGTTGAACTCGAACTTAAGTTTATGTTTTGTATTGTATGTATTTTCTACAACTATTATGTTCTAATTAATTTTTCATACAACCGCTTCTTCCTTATATATATTATAGAAAACTATTTAACAAAGTTACTGATATAAGAAAATTGCAAGATGATTAATTAAATGATTAATTAAAAAATACAAAATTAATATAAGAAAATTGCTGCAAATAATGCTTCTAAATTCTGTAAACAAGTATTGTCTAATTAAATTTAGAATAAAATAAAACACAAACTACAAGTGTTATGATAACTATTTTCTAATGAAATTTAGCCTAATAATTCAATATTGCAAATAGTAGAACTGAGTCTAAATAGAGAAGCCTTAATTATAAATAATGCTTATTCATTTTCAATCTAAGCTTCCATTTGGGCTAATTTAGTAATAACACTGAGTCTAAATAGAGAAGCCTTAGTTATAAATAATGCTTATTCATTTTCAATCTAAGCTTCCATTTGGGCTAATTTAGTAATAACATAACATTTATGGAGAAGATGTACTATTAAAGCCCAAATTATTATGGCCCATTGTAAGATCAATGAAGATGAAACGATACCAACTTATTTAAGTCGTTCTAATCATTCCAAAATTGGGTAATTTGCACAGGCGATTGAGTAATTCTTTCAGTTCACTCTTGCCGCTGCAAAATATATTAACGATCAAGTTAGAGGTTCATGTTTAATCAACAACACATTCAACCAGGTAACCCTAAATTTTGGAGTAGAACGATATTTAAAATTAGGGTTTTTATTCAAGAAATTCCCAGATTTATATAGAGAAAATCAGATTGTGAAAGACCAATGTACAACAGCTCATCGATTCTGCAACACAAAATCAAGTTTAAATTTTAAAGTAGACTTTATGTTTAGTCAACTTTACAAATCGTTCTATATTTTGTGATGTTGTCTATTTCATTTTGTTTTGTGTACATGTATCTAATGATTTCTAATTTATATTAAGACATATTAGCTTTTCAGAACAAATCAGAAGATGACAAACCCACGATTTTTTCAAGCCTATGATTCCAAACAAATGTAGAAAGAGTCTGGTATGTAATCTTAGTTCTTTCTCTTATTGAGATTATTTTCTATACATTTATTTCGGTCAATCATTGTATAAACTTTGTGTTGCAGACTATCCCGAAAAAGTTCTTTAAGACTTATATACGTGGAAAAACAATTGTTACAGTCGGTAAACTCACATCTGATGAAAGGCCAGAAGAATTCCCTATCAAACGTCTTGGTGATAGGCTTACAGAAGGCTGGAGAAGATTCTTTAAAGCACATGCATTACAGGATGAGGATTTTTAATTTTTTAGTATCGTGGAGGTGCCGATTTTTATATGTTACAACATTACGGACTGCACTGTTGTGAGATCACATATGAAAATTCCCATCTGATGGAGACTGGAGAAGCAAGCACGAGTAAGTGTTTTTCTCTTATTTTCAAGATACTTTCTTCACTCTTTCTAATATTTTGACTAATAAGAAAATTATTTTTAAGGAACCGAGGAGAAGTTTGTTACCTTAAACGTAACGAGTGACGACATCAAACGAAGCAAAATCGTAAGTTGTGCCTTTGTATTTTGGTTTTAAATATTGTTACATGATCCATAGTTGTTCATTTTGCAGTATCTTCCAATGTCCTTTGTGGATGCAAACGAGTTAGAAAAGGTTGCGGGCAACACCATATCCATGGTCAATGATGCTGGAGAGAAATGGTATTTTGAGCTTGCATTCCATTCTTATACGGACAGACGTCGTATACGTTTGAGTGGCGGCTTAAGAGAGTTTTTGTTGGCAAACAATATCAAAGCCAACCAAGATATTGTTCTTCAACTTTTCTGGGAAAATGCCACTGCTCCTGTCCTCAAACTCCTCTCCTCCAAGAATGTCTGAGTTGATGTAATTCACGATTGATCCTATGTTTTAAGTCTTTTGTTTTTGTCTCAAACTTATGTTTAATGCCTTGTTTTGTATGTTGTTGAATTGGTGCTATATTTTTGTTTCGTTTAGGACATCTATCAATTTCAAGTACTTAAATTACTAATCTGATTTCTATGTCTTCAAAAAACCATACAATGACCAATATCTATAAATATTGTTCAAATATTTTTAAAAATTAAATATATTTATTATACAATTCTACTATATAAAAGAAACAAATACATATTCACCAGACAATTAATTAATATTCTATCCACTATCATACATCTTCTAATCTATATAACTAACTATTTCTATATTCAAATGGAGATTTTCTATTTATCAAAATTAAAAATCGTCGACCAAAAAATTTTCACCCCACACAAGGTGCGGGCGAGTCATATAGTATGATACGTATGTAAGTAACATCTCTTACGGAAGAGTGACGCGATGATCTCTTTATATTAAGAGATTGGGCTTGGCCCATTGACTTAATAAAGAGTATTAGGTGGCATCTTTGTTATAAAAGGAGATTAAGGTTATTATGAAACACACGCCTCCAATATCAGAAAAAACCCTAAGATACAAATCGTTTATCATTGAAATTTGAGATCTTATCTGGGCGGCACTAGCATTCCGTTTTCAATTCAGTTTGTGTACGTGTGGATACCGGTAGAGGCACAACACTTAGAGTGCTAAAACAATCTCGGTTCGTTTGTTTATCTTTCTGCTGCAGATTATCCATGTATATTCGAAACTCTGGATCTAGATTTATTTCAGTATTTACATGAATTCTTGTCTAGTTAGTCATATGTTGATTTATAAAGTTTTGTAAACCGATATGAATTCCTACGGTGGTATCAGAACCTGCTTGTTTAATACTAAAATTGAATCTACATTAATCTCTAATTTAGTATTTCATGATGTTTGAGATTGATCAATTTATCATGTATATGGAAAATCTAAGGGGGAATTGCTAAAAATGCCCCTCAAATTGGTTTTAAATAAAAGTGTACCCCTGAAATTGAATCAAATGCAAAAGTTGTTTTTTGGCCTAAGGAAATTACCGCGGTGCCCTTATGACCAAACATAAAAAACAGAAACCGCAATTACCATTATAACCTTCGCCTGCGTCAGACTTCTATAGAAGTCTGATTCGTTAAACTCTAATAGAAGTCTCAATGACTAAAAGTCTGATAAATTCATAATTTTTTCAAAAGATTTATATATAAAAATTAAATATAAACAATTTAATAGTATATAAATTAAAATTTGGTAAAATTGAGTCAAACTAAACAATATGTAAGGTAAAGTAATTCTAAACCTCAAAACATGCTTTGTAATGGAATATTTAGATATAACTTACATATAACTTTAGGGGTAGATTCATGGTTTACCAAATTTACATTTGAAATATTAAATTTTGTATATATGTGTTATAATGTGCATATATTTAGCGAATTTGATGTTTTCTAGTTGTTTTGTTTAAATATTTTCACTTATAAGTGATAAATATTAGGTTTAGGGTTTCTCAGACTTCGCTACGAAGTTTGAATTTTGTGGTTTCTTAGACTTCTCTTAGAAGTCTGAGACGTATTTAAGTTAAAATTTTAAATTTAAAAATTATAAAAAATAATTTGATATAAAATTTGATACATAAATTAATCATAAGCATTTTTATGTATATAAATTAAAATAACATAAACTTTGATCAAATTTAAGCATTGAAGATATATTTGGTTCAAAACACCATGTAGCTTGATCTATGTTTCACATATGAAGTTGAATATCATGTTTTATCTGTAGGGTTAGATTGAGAGTTTGTAAATTTTCATTCATATTGTTACATTTACATATAGTAGTTAGTTTGTGACTATTTTAAACAAGTTTGATGTTTATTATAAGTTTTCTATATAATATGATAGTATTTAAGTAGTAATTATTAGATTTAGGGTTTCTCAGACTTCCAGGTAAATCTGGTTCAAGTATTTAAACTTGTCATGAAGTCTTATTTCACACTGCATATGAAGTCTGAAATTTAAATGTTTATGAAAATTTCAACACGAAAACTTTTCAAAAAGGCGGGAAATTTCTGCATGAAAATTTCAGAATTCCCACTCAATTCAGAAGTTCCTTCTCAGACTGCATATGAAGTCTGATACCAGATATTTTATAATTTTTAATTATTAAAAATTAGGCGGCAAAATTTTCCTCCAATTTCTCTCCTCTTATCTAAACCTAATATTTTACACACATATAACAGCCAGAAAAAAAAAATCTTCATATTCTTCCCTCTTTACAACCTCTCGTTCTCTCTCTTTTGTAAAACCTCTCTCAAATTTCTCATCCAAAAAGGTTCTCAATCTTATTCTCTCATATGAGTTCTTATGTATTTGATTCATAGTTGATTCTCTTTGAGCTGCGAAATAGGTGAGTGGATATGTTCTGATTTAGTGTTTTCAAAGGTTTTTTTACTGAACTAATTAAGACTTTTGACATAGACTTTTGGTTATACAATTTGATTTGATCAAACAGTCCTTTATTATCCATTTTTTGGAGACTTGTTCGCTAACTAATGCAAGAGCTCTGTGTTTTTGCTTTTTTCAAGTGCTTGGTTTAAGGTTGATCCAGATGACTCTCCAAAGAGGCCGGAGTTGGGGCTTATTATGTGCTAATAGCTCATAAAATTTCATTGTAGTACAAGGAACACGAAGTCTGAGAGTCTAATGCCAAACTACAATCGAAGTCTGAGAGTTTCTCAGACTTCCAGGTAAATATGGTTCGAGTATTTAGACTTCTCGAAGTCTTATTTCAGACTGCGTATGAAGTCTGAAATTTAAAGTTTTTGAAAATTTTCACACGAATTTTTTTTTAAAAAGACGGGAAATTTTTCCGCTCGATTCAGAAGTTACATCCCTGACTGCATATGAAGTATGATACCATGCAACAACCACACAAAAAAAAAACTCTCTTTTTGTGAACAAAACCCTTACATAGGTTAATGGTTTCTTATAAGTTTTTCTTAATTAACAGAACTTTTGATTGATAAATCTTTATGCAAACTAATACATAGGTTGATTTGGCGTAGATGTTGAAGGTGCTTTGGAAAAATCAAGAAAACATAAGAAGAGCAATCTTGAAGATACTCTTAAAATGTTGGAGAAGAAGAGAAAGGTAATTTCCAAGGAGGTTCACCATATATCAAAGAATGTCTATGGTGGGACTGACATTGTAGACATGGTAGACAAAACTGAGGAACATGATGTGTATGGCGATACAAGGAATACAAAACAATCAAAATTCTCATATCAAACTACAATCGAAGTCTGAGAGTGAAAATTCAACATGAAGTCTTATATTAGACTACTTTTGATGTCTGAAGTCTGATACTAAATTAGATGTTTTCTCATTTTTGTAGATTTTTACTGGTTATTAGTCTTCTTATTGAACACATTGTATTGTATTAGATTATTGGATGATCAAATCAAAGAAAGGAAGTTCTCCTTGTGTACTATGCTTGTAGAAAAATCCAAAGTTGTATAAATTTACTTTTCTCTACTCAAGTCAACAAGGAATTTTGTTCATTGAAAGTATACAATATCAGAAAATGGGTCACCTTAACCTTGGAAGAAAGCATTACTCCTTAGATTACATACACCAACATATGACAAACTAAAATAACCTTAAGTGGTGGTTAATTGGTCGTCAGACATCTACTGCTGTCTGATTCTTATGAGCTAAAAGTTATAAAATTAACAAGTCCAAATGTCAAGTTCGTTTTCTCATCATCACATTAGCGATCTTATTGGAAAACTCAGCTTGTAAACGCTATGCATGTGGTTGTGTAGCTCATCTTAATCCCAATATGCTTCTTCATTGATACTTTGATATACTTTGATATAATCATCTTGTACCATCTCAACAAGTTCTTGATGTGTAGAACCATCACGCAAAATGATAAATCGCCCTCCTTTGAGCTTATAAACCACAAAATGCCAAATCTGGTCTCTCACAACCCATTCACCAAAATTAACAGGTAACTGAACCATTATATGTATAAACAAACACGTATAAACCACATTAGAGATATTTTGGGAAAAGCCAGACTTCTTTGCGAAGTCTGATGCTATTAGCTACATTGCCAATATTATTCAAAAATTGATTTAAAAATAATACCATATATAAGAATGTAAAACTCACGCAGAAGGAACATAAAAATCTAACACACATTTATAAAAATTAAAATCAATGAAATTAATCACAAATATTTAATAAAATGTATTTTAAAAGTTTTTAACATTTCAGACGTCTATAAAAGTCTGATTGCAATAAACCAGACTTCTATGGCAGTCTGAAAAAGAGGGTATTTTTGCAATTGAAATCAAAGTGTTAGACAGCGAATGCAGTCTGAAATCCATCAGACAACGTACGCAGTCTACTTTGGAAATTTTTGAACTTTTTGTCAGACAACTTATGAAGTCTGAGGAAAAACAAGGTAGTTTTGCAATTGAATTTGAATTGTCAGACTTCTCCAAAAAGTCTGACAAAAAGTAGAGGGTAGTTTTGCAATTGATTTTGAAATGTCAGACTTCTCCAATAAGTCTGAACATTTTCAGACTTCTTGTGCTGTCTGACAAGAATTCCAGATAGTGAGGGAAGTATGGTAAAAAACTTCGCATTTTCGATTTTTATCCAGCGTTGACCAAAATTCGATTTTTTAGATGTGTATAGCCGTCTGGCAAAAGTTTGGAATTTCAGATGTCTATAGCCGTCTGATATTTTTTCCTTATTTTCAGACAGATTTAGAAGTCTGACGATTTTTTCGCTTATTCTGGTCAACATATGAAAATTTGGGTCAATTGCAGTTTCTACCCCCCCCCCCCCCCCCCCCCCCCCCCCCCCCCACTATTTTCAGACATCGGATTCCGTTTGACAAAAAGTCAAGAATCGGTCAATTTCTTGCCAGACTATATCAAAAGTCTGACTAAAAATCAAATTTGAATCAATTGCAAAACTACCATCTTCTTATTTAGACTTCTTGGTGAAGTCTGATAATTCATTTTTTTTGTTTTCAAAGGAATTTCACAGACTTCTATAGAGGTCTGTCAATTGAAAGTCAATTGCAAAACTACCCTCTCGGTGACCATAATTTTTTATCAGACTTTATGGGAAGTCTGAAATCGTGAAACAGATCTGAAAATCGGGGGATCTTGTGAAAAATCACATAAATCTGGTTTTGAGCTCATTTTTACCTTCCCCAAACACTCAAAACTTTTAGTTACACCAATATCCAACAAATCCAACCATTTTATGCAAGAATAACCACAATCACAAGAGATCCAAATTTTTAAAATTTTAAAACGTGAATTGAAGAGCTTTTTGGATGAAATTGGAGAGAAAGTAGGAGAATAGAAGGTTGTGAGCTCTAATATGAAGTTTTAATAGCTCGAAATTAGTTGTGTGAGCCATTAGGAGCTCAAAATTGGTTGTTAATGGTGGTTGGGTGAATTGGAGAAGATGACAGTTTCATAATTAAGTTAGATCTGAAAGGTTTTTTTGTCTTTTGGTGACATTATCGTGAATACACAAATTATTAGGGGGATATATTAGCGAAGGAGAGGAAAAAAAAAGGAGATGGTAGTTTCAGGGTTGACTTCAGTTTCATGGGTATTTTTGCAATCAAATTTGATTATAACTTCAATCGATTTCTGAAAACGATCGTGAGTACTCGACTTTAAAATAATATTTTATGTTAGTAACAATATATTGAGATATACATATTTATTAACATGATTTGGAAAGTCACATATTGTATATAGAGATATACGTTTATAGACATATATACATATTAAATTCTTCGTACATGATTTTGGAAAGTCGCCTGACTTGATTGCATGATTGTTTAATTTAATATCTACAGTATATAAATGAATATATATATATACTCGATTGATTCGGTCAATAAGATTGACTCGGTCAGTTTACAAATCTTCTATATATAAATAATTAATAAATTTAATAAGATTTAATTGATTTAATTATTTATACTCCAATTAAAATACTTATAAGATATATATTATATATTTAAATATTTATATAAGATATAAAATTCAAAACTTAATTAAAATTGGATTAAAATCAGGTACTCAACTAATATCAAGTATTTTGATGTCTCTCCAATCGTTGTGTGATGGGTTTGCCAAAGCAAAGTGTCCGCAATTACATATATGAAGTATATGGTAATGGTTACTATGTGAAACAAGATTGGTTTACTTGACTAAGTTATTAAAACGCACTACAAGAAAATCATTGTATTATGACAGAATATTTTGTCACAATAACAAATATTCCGTCACAATAAAAATATTGTGACACATTTGTAATTAATTTTGAAGGTTGCAATACGATAGTCACAAATTTTTGTTTGTAACAAAAAGGTCATTAACGTTGTGACAAATTTTTATAGTAACCATTTGTATCTATTAGTGATGATTCACAAAAGTAACATAACCGTCACACTTAGCTACTAAAAATAATGTCACAAAACCGTCGTTATAACAAGGTGTTGTTTACCTAAATGACCAGACATTCGGGGGTTGAGGCAAAGGTCACTCGAATTCTAGTAAAATATGGATTTTGGATCATTATATTCAATTTGAGGAAATTGTTATTTGAATATAATATGAGTTTTCTTAATTGTTGAGATTACTCTTATTCATAAACATCATATTAACTTTTGCTATTAATTATTTCTAGCAATGTCAACTCCTCACAACTCATTTTCACTGAGATCCGTCATTGATAAGGATAAACTTAATGGATCGAATTTCCTTAAATGGTATCGAAACTTGAGAATTGTTCCCAAACAGGAGAAAAAGGACTATGTCTTTGAAAACGTTCTTCCTGAAAAACCTAAGACCAATGCTCAGCATGCAGAGAGAAATGCTTATGATAAGCAAGTCAATAATATGGTCGATGTGTGTTGTCTTATGTTGGCTACCATGAACTCGGACTTGTAGAAGCAATATGAGAACATGGATTCGCCAATTGACATGATCACTAGCCTGAAAGGAATGTTTCAGGAGCAAACCCGAATTGAGAAATACCAGATGGTTAAGACTCCCATTGAATGCAAGCTACCGAAAGATGGTTCAGTGAGCCCACATGTCACTAAAATGATGAGTTATATTGATAACCTAACAAAAATGGATTGTCCTATCAGCCAAGAGTTGGCTACTGATCTCATCTTGCAGTCATTGCCGTCAAGATATGATCAGTTTGTTATGAACTACAATATGAACAACTTGACAAATACTTTGATTGAGCTGCATGAAATGCTCAAAACTGCTGAACCCAATATTAAGAAGGACACCCCAATGTCCTTATGGTACAAAAGGGTAAAAATTTAAGAAACATGGTAAGAACAAAGGTGATGGCAAGACGAGCTCGATTGTGAATCCAGGCGAGTCTAACCATACCCCTAAGTTCAAACCTGGTCCTTCTAAAGATGATAAGTGCCATTATTGTAATGGTTTTGGGCATTGGAAAAGAAAGTGCAATAAATTCTTGGAAGATCTGGAAAGAAGAAGAAAACTTTCGAGACTTCATCTTCAGGTATTTATGTTATAGAAGTAAATGTTACTACATCTGTTCTACTTCTTGGGTATTGGATACCGGCTGTGGTGCTCATATTTGTACAAATATGCAGGGCCTAAGCAATAGTAGAACTTTAGAGAAAGGACAAGTAAACTTGCACGTGGAAAATGGAGCAAGAGTTGCTGCATTAGCCGTAGGAACATTTCAATTGTCTTTGCCTTCTAGCATGGTTTTAGATTTTAAGAATTGCTATTATGTACCTGCTATAAGCAGAAATATTATTTATATTCCTTGTTTGGATTTGAAAGGATATCAGTTTTCAATTAAAAATAAGTGTGTGTATTTAATTATGACGATATCTTTTTATAGCAACGGTCTATTAGAGAATGAACTTTATGTTCTAAACCAAAGTGTGCCTATCTATTACATTAGTATCAAGAGATTCAAGTCAAATGACACGAATTAAAATTTTCTTTAGAATTGTTGTTTGGGCCACATAAATGAGAAGCTCATTCAAAAGCTTCATAGTGATGGACTTTTGAGCTCATTTGATTGTGAATTATATGAGAAATGCGAGTCTTGATTGTTGGAAAAAATGACTAAGGCTTCTTTTACTGGACACAATGAAAGAGCTAAAGACTTGTTGGAACTTATATATACCGATGTATGTGGACCAATGAGCACAAATGTTAGAGGAAACTACCAGTACTTCATCACATTTATGGACGACTTCAGTACATATGGCTATGTTTATCTAATGAAACATAAGTCTGAATCTTTTGAAAAGTTCAAAGAGTTTCCGAATGAAGTACAAACCAGCTTGGCAAGACAATCCTCTTCGATCAGATCGAGGTGGTGAATATTTGAGTCAAACGTTTGATGATTATCTGAGAATGTGAATTGTTTTACAACTCACTCTTCCAGGAACGCCACAGTTGAATGGTGTTTCCGAAAGAAGAAATCGAACTTTATTAGATATGGTTCGATCAATGATGAGTCATGCAGATCTTCCATTATCCTTTTGGGGATACACCCTAGAAACGTCTGCGTTTACGCTAAACATATGTCTATCAAAATCAGTTGAGAAGACGCCATATGAGATATGGATTGGAAGATTTCCGAATTTGTCTTTTCTGAAAATTTGGGGATGTGATGCTTATATTAAACGTATGTTTACTGATAGGTCTAAAGTTTTACTCCCTATTCTACTGCAAGTGCACAGTTATGCTATTGTAGTACTTAGGCTATCGAATCCACAATGACTCACGGTCACACGATAGATTGTATGTATTCAAGTTAAGCTAAATCAAATCAGAGAATGCAGTGAACAAAAAGCAATAAACTAGAAAGGTATTTTCAGATGGATAAAGGCGTCAGACTTAGGAATTTCTCGGGAATTATGCTATGCCGGATACTTAACTAACATGATTTAGATTAAGCGCAATTCAAGAACTAGAAACACAATACTAAAAAATCCAACTCTCGCTGAGATTGTTTCTATATCTAGCAACCTAGTGATCCAAATCTCTTTGCGATCCTAGAGTTCTAAACAAGCATTAAGAACAGGTTCTATCGGTTCACAACTTTCCTAGACCAAATCTCTTTGTACCTAGTTAAATTGCTCACTCTAAGTTTGGGTCAGATTATAACTCACACTCTCGTGCTATTGCTAATTATCTCAGATTTATTACTCACACTCTCGTGCTATTGTTAATTAAGCGCAACTTAGGTGATGAACGATAAGATAGTGAATCCTAATCAACCAGTTATCAAACAAGCATAAAACCTTTGTGAGAATCCCTAAATCTAACTAGGTTACTACTCAGACATAGAAGCAATTAAACAACACATCATGAATAGAAAACCAGAAACTAAATAGATAAAGCAAAAGGGGTTCGAAATCCTTCTCTCGAGGTTATAAGTAGCAAGAATCAGCCCCAACTCAATATCTCTCAATCTCCCTCAAACAAGAACAAGTCAAGAACAAGATAATAGAATAATAAGTCTGAAACCCTAATAAAACTCTCTAAACACGTTTTCGGGTCAGATTAGAATATAGGGAAACTTCAGGGTCTTTTGTGCAATTCTTCAAAACTTGTCTAAACTCGGCGCATAACTTCTCTCGGGCTCGGTGTCGACCGACATAAAAGGTAGTGTCGGTCGACACTCCATCGTGGTCAAGACACCATCTTCAGCTCGTTGCACAAATCACCAGAAACGTCCCAAAATCCCTCTCTTTGCTCCAAACGCAAGCTTACCTGTAAAAGACTCAATAGACTCTAAAACCAGGTTAAAGAATCAATATATACAACTATATCATGGTTGAAAACCTAGAAAAACCATGATATATCAACTCCCCCACACTTAGCTCTTGCTTGCTCTCAAACAAGTAAAGAACCAAAGCATAAGAAAAGAGGTTTGAAAACTCAGAAACTCATTTCGTCCTAGGAACTTTCGCATTCACATTCACTTAGTAAACCACTAAAAACATTCCTACAGAACTAAAAACCACAATATACTTCCCCACACTTAGCAACTGTCCCAAGTAAACTCCACAATCAAGTTAGGACATTCAAGTTCACCACACTAGCCTCTGTATACAATTAGGTGCAGTCTCACAATGGGAGTATTGAATCAAAGGACACATGGACTCAACCTATTCAGTGTCTGACCACCAAACTGTCGGTTTCTAGTTTCTTTCTTTTCCCTTTCTCCTTTAGCACTGATTTTTCCCCACTGGGTATCATTTTATTTTTTTATATCAGTGCTCTTCCCTTTTTATTGGGGTTTAATTTTGGATCTTTCCATGGATACACAGGAGGTAATAGGGGTCTCTACTACTCATGTGACCACTTCGAAGCTACTAGCTTATCCTCGGTTTTTATCTCTCTCTTTTTTTTTTACTTTAAAGGGAGGGGAAAAATCAGAAACCATACTTTGGAACAGGATCATAGGCTGTGCCAAACACATCAAAGGAATCCAACCCAAAGATTACCAAGCCCCTAAGCGAGAATTTAAAGTCAATGTTAAGTGCGAGACTAGTGATGGATCCTCTGAATACCTGGTTAGATATGGGTGTCCTTGGTAAGTTGATCCGGTTGGGGTTTTCTAATAGTCAGAGAGGCTCTGCAAGTCTGTCCAATGATCACTTAGTTCATGTTCAAGCGAAAAATTTCCTCGAAAAATCTTAGTTTCATACTGATTTTGACTCAATAAAACAATTTTGAAAACTAGTGAAAACATGGGACTGCCTCTAAGAAAATAGAACACAATGTCAGTAGCTACCTCCCCCACACTTAAACTGCACTGCCCCCAGTGCAATTGTGGCGTGAGCTCGGTACAAAGCAAATTGGAACCATAGAGATTTTGAGTTAAAAATCCGAACCTGTTCACGGTCGGTGTCGACCGACACTAAGGTTAGTGTCGATCGACACTGAACTCGTGTGAGCATACGCAGGATGATAAACCTGTCCGTGGTTAAGATCACGAGTTAGCACTTAATTTTCTCACATGTTAGCTGCGTTAGATCACTCAAAACGACATCAAAAGTATTAATGAAGATGCATAAACTCAAAATAGTCATAGGTCCAAGCAAACATACTGAAAAACTGACTCAAAAGAAGCATAAAATCTGACTCAAGAAAATGAAAAAGAAAAGAAAAGAAAAGCAAAACCAGTAGCAGTTGCAAGTCTAGAACTCCTGGGAGTCCTCATCATCCATGTCCTCATCTGAGTCAGCAGCTACTTCTACTTCCTCTTCCTCTGAGCTGACGTGCATAGGAGCTGGTGCAGGTGCGTGACGTCGTGGCTGTGGATGGTGAACACCCTGTGATCGCTGGCAGGACATCTTGTGGACCGTCTTCCAGATGCCCTTAAGTACCTTTGCTGCCCACTTCTGGAATTGCGGTGGTGGCTTGTCCTCTGCTGGTCCGGGAAGCTCAGGAAACCCATAAGTCTCATCAGGATCATCAGCATGGACAGGCTCATGCTCTGCAGCAGAAGCAGCAGCTCCAGAAGATGCGCCTCTGAGCATAGTAGCTCGGCGCGGGGCAGGCTGACATAAATCCACGCTAGGCTGGAAAGTGAGTAAAAGAGGTGCGTTGGTGATGCTTGTAAGCTCGGTGCATGGGAGCGGGAAGAGGCGCTCAACGCCTCGTACATCAATGAAGCTCCACAGGAACTACCTTCCCTTGATATCTCCCTTAATCCAACGCATGCTCTTCAGATGAGTGAAATTCATAGTAGGCCTCGCAGTACAGATTTTCATCTGACTCCTGTCCAACTGAAAGTGATCAAAAATTGGAGTTAAAAGACTCCCAATCGACTCCGTCTTCGCCGCCTTTCCAGCGAAAGGCTTCGTCACTCTCAAATGCTCCAAATGGTGAGCAAAGAGAGCTCCCATGTTGACGTCCAGCTCCAGGTGAGCATCTTCAAATTCAGCGACATTAATGTTGTCACCAATCCCAATATAGAGCAACAGAAGCTTAGCTATCCTCATCATACCAGGCTCCATTTTACACATGATCGTGTTGGCGAACACCCTGACCAGATACCGTAGAACCGGATGTCGCACAGCGGACTGCCTAGTAGTCTGAAAATCATATACTCCAGTCCCAAAATGCTTCCAGAAAAGCTGCACATCTGACCAGTGCTCAGGCAAACTGACCCTCTCTCGCGTCCTGTCGAACTCATAGATATCACACAACTCCTGAAGTCTGAGCCTGTATCTCCTGCCCTTAGCCATGAAGGTCAAAGTTCCCTCTGAGGCCTTTTTCACCACTTCGTTGGTGTAGTACACGCGGACTGTGGCCATGAACTGCCGGACTAGCTCTTCGTGCAAGTCATAAGGCTTGGTACAGATCGTACCCAAACCTATCATCCATATCACTCGCAAGACATCAGACCGTATCTTCAGCTTGGTCATGGTGGTCATGCTCGGAAGCCTTGTAGGCTCCATCTTAACGCCACACTAAGCATTGTAGAATAGGCTGTCATAATCGTCCCAGTGCTCCAGAATCGGTCTATGGGTACACTCTCGCTTCTTCACTTCGACTGAAGGATCATCCTCGAAGCAAGTAAGCTTGAACCGCTTTTCTTCCATCCTAGGCCAAGGTGCCTGATTCTGTGTATCGCGTTGCTGTGACGAGGAGCCAGAAACATCCGTTGCAGAGCTTCGGCATGGGTGTTTTCCTTGGTTCGGAGAAGGATCCATCTCCAAAACGAACAGACAGACCAACAAGCATGAGATTCTAAAAATGCAGATTTTTGCATCAGAATATTCTCATGAATTGACTCCATACAATCATTCCCAGCATCAAAAGCAATCATATTCCACTAATCAATCATCATAAGCATCCATAAATCAAACAAAAATCGAAGCTTTTCACCATTGGTCACGAACTGAAAAATTGAGATTCAGAGCCATACCTTCGCAGATCGATTAAACAGATAATAGGAATGGATAGAGCACGGAAAAAAGTGGAATAGAGCTTTGAATCGTCTAAAAAAGTGAAGAATTGAAAAAGATGGCGATTTTTGGTGATTTTCGGCGAGAGAGAGAATGAGGAAGAAGATGTACGGTCTCGGGTTTTAAAGCGGACTTACATAGATTTCATCGGTGTCGATCGACATCAAGATGGATGTCGGTCGACACTTACCTTTTTAGAACAAATCGACTCTAAAAATCGACCTCGGTGGATTATCGTCCGTGCTCGAAACTTTCTCGAACCGATGTCGACTGACATCAATGTTGGCTACGGGTTCTGCGAAACTTGACACAAAAACTCCAAAAACGAAAGAAATTAAAATGAAAAATTCAAAGTCCTAATATTTACAACGTACCAGTGGGTTGCCTCCCACTCAGCGCTTGTTTAAGGTCATTAGCTTGACCGGACGAACAAGATCAGGTTCCTGGAGGTTTCAACAGAGGCTGTAAGTGCCTCTGCGAAAGTCTTTGCTTGAGTGAAGGTCTGATGCGTGAAGCCTTCTGCTGATGAGCAGTTGCAGGTTCCAGAGATGTTAAAGTGGAATCTTGAGAAACCACAATCTCCTCTTCTCCAGTATCAGGAATTGAAACTTCGCTAATCCGAGCTTCTTGTTCCAACTCAATGCTAAAGGTTTGACCATCGACCTTAGGCCTTCGCAGCATATCCATCTCAAAATGTAAAGGTTCATCTCCCAGGTGTAGATCGATCAGACCATGCCTCACGTCAATCTTCGCTCCAGCTGTGGCTAAGAAAGGTCGTCCTAAAATCAGAGGATCATCCGGTTCACTATCGTACCTTAATACCACAAAGTCCGTTGGGACAAGATAGTTCCCAACTCTGACTGGGACGTCCTCAAGAACTCCTGCGGGAATCCTCCTTGACTGGTAAGCTAGGATTAGGCGTATCTTGGTGGGCGCAAACTCTGTCATCCCCAATCTATCAGCCACAGAGTATGGCATGAGATTTCCAGATGCTCCTAGGTCACACAGAGAACGCTTGAAGCCATTCTCGAAGATAGAGCAATCCAGTACAAATACACCAGAATCTGGTAGCTTCTTAGGAATTTGATTTGACAACATGTCACTGATTTGTTTGGGAAGCATCACCACCCATTCTTCCAGATCCTCATCTATGGGTATCATCCTCTCAATGTATTTCTGTAGACAAGGATGATATTGTAAAACATCAGCTAGTGGATCCTTTTTCAACCTTTTGTTCATCACTGCTAAGCACTCAGCTTCATTAAGCTCGTTTAGACTTCGCAATCAACCTAGGGAGGCGTGTTGGGGGTTTATAAGTTTCACCTTCAGCTTCTACACCAAACATTGGCAAGTATTGGCTCTCTCGCATAGGGTGTCGACCGACGTTGGAATGGTGTCGGTCGACATTATCCAATTCACCACTGATGTCGGCTCCATAATCGGCCATGCACGACTTCCATTCGTCATGAGAACTCGAAATCCCGTTTGTAAGTGGGTGTCGACCGACGTTGAGGTCCAAATCGATCGACACTGAGATTTCACTCTCGGGTTTTTCAGCATCTTCAACTAGTTCAGCTGGCTTAAACTCAAATTTCTCTCCTTGATTTGATCCATCATCAATCTGAACTGACCAAGCTTTGATGTGGGTGTCCATAACATTCTTTCCCTTAACTGAGCTTGAAATTTGGTTCACTTTGTGTATCCAACTGCTTCACATGTGTACTTAATGATTCATACTTTCCATTCAGATCTTCATACAAAGCATCCAGCTTCTTGTTGAAATCCACAATGATCTTAGTCTGACCTTCCATCACCCGCTCCAGCATAGCTTCCATCTTGCTCTCATGAGCATTAGCAGTAGGAGGTGTCTGATATGAGGATGATCCATAGTTCCTCTGATAAGAATTATCTTGCTGAAAAGGTTTCTGATAACCAACAGTCTGTCCATAGACTGAAGAGTTTTGGTTGCTTGTGAAAGCACTCTTCTGTCCACTATTAAAGAACCTATTACCTTGCTAATTACCAAACCTGTTTCCTTGGAATCCAGAGCCACTAATGTAGTTCACATCCTCTTCTTGGTTATCTTCTTCACCCTCAAATACCTCAACATCCTGAGCAAAGTGGACAGCCTTCTTTGCAGTCAACAAGTTGTGAACAGAGGCCAACTTATTCTTGAATTCAATCATCTCCAGCTTATCAACTTTTCCACCAGATTGTTTCCTTCTTCTATCAGCAGTCTTGGTGCTATTGCTGCTCACCAAGTTGTCAATTAGCACTCTAGCCTGCTCAGGAGTTCTTGTATTGAAATTGCCATTGCTGGCATTATCCAATGCAGACTGGTACTGGAGATCAATACCTCTGAAGAATATGCCCAGCAGCGTCACTTCAGAGAATCCATGGTGAGGACAGTCACGCTGATACATCTTAAATCTCATCCAAGCAGACTTAAGAGGCTCTGTAGGACCTTGAGTGAAGGTGAGAATATCTTGTCTCGACTGATCAGAGCGGGCATCATCATAAAAGTGCCTCAAAAACTCCCTCTTCACAGCGTCCCAAGTGGTATAGTTCCCAGTTGGAAGTTGTTTCAGCCAAGCTGCAGCCTCTCCAGCGAGAGAGTAGGGGAAAAGCATGAGATACAGATAGTCATAGTTTACCCCATTATACTTCATTCCAGTGATGAAGTCTTCAAAATCGTCAATATGATCCATGGGTTGCTCATGTGGGAGACCATGGAAAGGATTCTGCCTCAGAAGAGAGTAATAGACAGTCTTGATCTCGAAGTCATTCCTCTCAAATCCAGGAGGTACAATTGCTGACCGGTTAGCATAGAACTCATCCGGACGGTTGTAGTCAGCAAGGGTCCTCTCATCAGCAGGAGGATTAATCATCTGCCCTTGACCTTGGGGCTGTTCAGGCTCAGGTTCAGGGATCACACGTCCCTCAGCATCAATCCTTTGTCCAGCATCATTGTACTGGTTGTTCTGGTCGTCTCTCAGAACACCCTCAGTATCAGGTCTCAGAATCAAGCGATTGTTATTCATCCTTGATCGTTGACCTTTTCTGTTTTTTCTCTATAGTCTAGCAAGTTCCTTAAGCCTGAGGTTCACAAGTTCTTCGCTCTGGTTGCTTCGAGTGTGTCGACTTGGCATACACATAACTCAAAATCTCTGTTTCGCAGTCGATGTCGAGCGGCACTGATGAAGGAATCAGTCGACACTGAAGGCGTCTGTCGATTTCCTGCACAACCAAAAACAAGCCAAACAAGAGAAAAATCAGTAACAAAGAAAATAAAAACGACTTAGACTCAACTCTAGGACAAAATCTATCAGCGAACTCAGTTGAGTCCCCGGCAACGGCGCCAAAAACTTGATAGGTCTAAATTTTTACGCTATTGTAGTACTTAGGGTATCGAATCCACAAGGACTCACGGTCACACGATAGATTGTATGTATTCAAGTTAAGAAAAATCAAATCAGAGAATGCAGTAAACAAAAAGCAATAAACTAGAAAGGTGTTTTCAGATGGAGAAAGGCGTCAGACTTAGGAATTTCTCGGGAATTATGCTATGCCGGATACTTAACTAACATGATTTAGATTAAGTGCAGTTCAAGAACTAGAAACACAATACTAAACAATCCAACTCTAGCTGAGATTGTCCCTAGACCAAATCTCTTTGTACCTAGTCAAATTGCTCACTCTAAGTTTGGGTCAGATTATAACTCACACTCTCGTGCTATTGCTAATTATCTCAGATTTATTACTCACACTCTCGTGCTATTGTTAATTAAGCGCAACTTAGGTGATGAACGATAAGATAGTGAATCCTAATCAACCAGTTATCAAACAAGCATAAAACCTTTGTGAGAATCTTTAAATCTAACTAGGTTACTACTCAGACATAGAAGCAATTAAACAACACATCATGAATAGAAAACCAGAAACTGAATAGATAAAGCAAAAGGGGTTCGAAATCCTTCTCTCGAGGTTACAAGTAGCAAGAATCAGCCCCAACTCAATATCTCTCAATCTCCCTCAAACAAGAACAAGTCAAGAACAAGATAATAGAATAATAAGTCTGAAACCCTAATAAAACTCTCTAAACACGTTTTGGGGTCAGATTAAAATATAGGGAAACTTCGGGGTCTTTTGTGCAATTCTTCAAAACTTGTCTAAACTCGGCGCATAACTTCTCTCGGGCTCGGTGTCGACCGACATCAAAGGTAGTGTCGGTCGACACTCCATCGTGGTCGAGACACCATCTTCAGCTCGTTGCACAAATCACCAGAAACGTCCCAAAATCCCTCTCTTTGCTCCAAACGCAAGCTTACTTGTAAAATACTCAATAGACTCTAAAAACCAGGTTAAAGACTCAATATATATAACTATATCATGGTTGAAAACCTAGAAAAACCATGATATATCATTTACCGATAAGCTCGGACCTAAATCTAATAAATGCTACTTCGTTGGTTATCCCAGAGAAACCAAAGTTTATTACTTTTACAACCCTACTGAGAACAAAGTGTTTGTTGCTCGTAATGGTGTTTTTCTAGAAAGAGAATTTCTTTCTAAGAAAAACAGTGGAGTAAAGTACAACTCAAAGAACTTCGAGAAACACAAGAGATTTTTCCTGCTTCTCATGAAGATGATCAATTAGATTTACGAAGAGTTTTACACCTGCGAAACCTGAGGTACGTAGGTCCGAAAGGGCACGTCACGAACATGTTAGATATGGGTTTTTGGTGACTGATCATCATGAACTATTGATAACAGAGAGTGATTAACCTACGTCCTTTGAGGAAGCAATGATGGGCCCTGACTCCGAAAAATGGCTAGAAGCCGCAAAATCTGTAATGGAATCCATGCCAGTAAACAAAGTATGGACTTTGGTTTATTTACCTGATGGTGTCAAAACCATTGAGTGTAAATGGGTTTTCAAGAAGAAAATAAACATGAATGGTAATATACATATATACAAAGCTGGATTGGTGACTAAAGGTTACAAGCAAATTCATGGTATAGACTATGATAAAACCTATTCACCAGTCACAATGCTTAAGTCCATTCAGATTCTCCTATCAATTGCCGCTTATTATGATTATGAGATATGGAAAATGGATGTGAAAACAGCTTTCCTTAATGGAAATCTCGAAGAGGATGTGTACATGACACAACCCGAGGGTTTCACAGTCCATGGAAGTGCTAGGAAAGTATGCAAGCTTCAACGTTCAATTTATGGTTTGAAGCAAGCATCTCGGAGTTGGAATATTCGTTTTAATGAGGCAATCAAAGAGATTGATTTCGTTAGAAACGAAGATGAACCATGCGTTTCCAAGAAGACTAGTGGGAGTGCAATTGTTTTCTTAGTGATGTATGTGGATGACATACTTTTCATTGGGAATGACGTTCTTATGCGTAATTCTATAAATACTTGGCTAGGAAGTTGTTTCTCAATGAAAGACATAGGAGAAGCGCTTATATGCTTGGAATAAGAATCTATAAAGATAGATTAAACAAGATTATTGGATTGTGTCAAGACACTTATATAGATAAGGTCTTACACAAAATCAAAATGCATGATTCCAAGAAAGGTTTTCTACCAATGTCTCATGGCATAACTCTCAGCAAGGCTCAGTGTCCTTCGATACATGATGAGGGAGAGCGGATGAGTAGAATCCCATATGCTTCTGCTATAGGATCTATCATCTATGCCATGCTATGTACTCATCCAGATGTTGCATGTGCTTTGAGCATGACGAGTAGATGCCAATCTAATCTAGGTGAGAGTCACTGGATAGCAGTCAAGAATATCCTTAAGTATTTGAGAAATACTAATGATAAATTCTTGGTCTATGGAGGAAATGATGAGCTTGTTGTGAGTGGTTACACCGATGCAAGTTTCCAGACAGAAAAGATGATTACTGATCACAATCTGGTTTTATCTTTTGTCTTAATGGAGGAGCTGTAAGTTGGATGAGTTCCAAGCAGAGCACCGTAGAAGACTCTACAACTGAAGCTGAGTACATTTCTGCTTCAGAAGCAGCGAAGGAAACTGTTTGGATTCGGAAGTTCATTGCTGTACTAGGTGTGGTTCCTAATATTTCTAGCCCAGTGGATTTCTATTGTGATAACAATGGAGCCATCGCACAAGCAAAAGAACCTAGATCCCACCAGAAATCCAAACACATTCAAGGGAGATATAATCTCATTCGTGAGATTGTTGATAGAGGAGATGTGAAGATTAGCAGAGTCTCAACAGATGCAAATGTTGATTATCGATCCATTGAACAAGCCTCTTCCACGGCCTAAGTATGAGAGTCTACTGCTGCTATAGGCATTAAGTTTCTTAAGATGTGATCTTAATTCTAGTGGGGTGATCTTTCTTTTTATGATATGATGTTCATGTTTACATACATTTTGGTAATGTTTTCAAATTAATGAATTTGTTTCAGATTTATTTGGTTATTGCATAACAAATAAAGTCCCAAAATAATTTATATCATTTTTATAGGCCATGAAGCACGTGACTTGATTATGAAACCCTATAAGTGAAAGATGACATAAATTATTGTGGTCCTTAGTCAAGTTTATTAAAATGGGACGTTAATAACTGGAGATGACTAGTATGTGAGGTGGCTGATGACTAAGTTTCGTGGAGTCATTTAATATGTTGTATTAAAGTCAATCGCATAGACATGTGTTGGGGAACACAGTGTTGGACTGACCCGTTATGAGAACTCTACAAGATTGTTATATGAGTGCATAAGAGTTTCTCATCACGAGTATAGAGTGTAGTCCTTTGACTTAAGTTTGTCATGATTTCTTACTTATGGATTAATTCACTTTGACCTTGTCAAACGTCATCCGTAACATGTGATTATAAAGAGATTGATTGGGTGTACTATGAATTTTGTAAGAAACAAGGATGGAACAAGATGGAATTTGTCCCTCCTATTTAACTGGAGATAAATATATCATGGCCTATCAAAGATTTGATACTGATAAATGCATAGCCGTGCTAAAACGAGGTGAATGTCAATCGTTTGTTTGATCATTTTAAATCAGAGTTCGATAAACGTGATCTAGCTTAATATGGATGACACCGTTTCTTGCCTTATCTATGATCGAGATATAGAGACAAAAGGATTACAGGAATAAATGATTCAAGTACAAGTGAGAGATTGTTGGGAATGTCCTGAAATCAATTGTACTTACTCTTGTTTGAGTTGTAACGTCGAGGTTCGACAGTCGTATAATATTAGGTGGTTATAACGTTTTGCTAGAAACCGCTTATAATTTATAGATTAAGAATCCACTACTAATATTATACGATCCTATAGGGTCACACACCTAAGCATACTAGATCAAAAATATGTTAGGGTTTTATGTTTAATATTATATATATATATAATATTATATACATAATATGATATGTATGCACGTAACGGAAGAGTGACGTGATGATCTCTTTATATTATAAAGAGATTGGGCTTGGCCCATTGACTTAACAAAGAGTATTAGGTCACATCTTTGTTATAAAGGGAGATTATGAAGCACACGACATCAGAAAAAACCCTAAGAGACAAATTGTTTGTCATTGAAATTTGAGATATAATTTCAACGGCAGTAGCATCTCGTTCTCAATCCATTTTGTGTGTGTGTGGATACCGGTAAAGGCATAACACTTGAAATTCTAAAAAAAATCTCGGTTTGTTTGTTTATCTTTTCGATGCAGATTATCCAGATATATTCCAAACTATGGATCTAGATTTATTTCAGTTTTTGCATGAGTTCTGTCTAGTTATTCATAAGTTAATTTATAAAATTATTTTATAAACCGGTATAAATTCCTAAAGATACTGCCAACACTTGGTAGAGAACCTTAGAGTAACATCCCTTACCTGGTTATCGCGACTCAAAATGGGATTAATCGATAGCTTTCTTCAGCTCTCAAAAACGTCCCTAAAGCACTACTATCTATACATAACCCCGGATCATCGGATCGCGATCTGTGGGACCTCGAGCAAAAGCAAGATGAACCCCTACGGGAGTAAGTGGTTTCCAGAATAACAGTGGATGATGGTGCGGCTCGAGAAGCACTTCAGAAGGGTTTATGGTATAACCCAAACTTCAGAAAGAATCTGAATCTCAACGAACCGGCATCCTTAGAAGACGCGTTGCATAGAGCAGTGGCATTCATAGAGTTGGAAGAGGAAGACGCTAAACTCTCCAAGAAGCACTCTGTCACAACTAAGAAAACCTCGACAGCGAAATAAAAGTCGAAATCTGATCACCAAGATGATAACCACGGTAAATCAAGTTCGGCCTTTTACATCGGCAACACATCGCAAGGCTGGAAATAGTATGTTCGCGAACAACCACGGCCTGAAGAGGGAAACGACAATTAGCCGTACTTGAATATCATAAGAAGTACTCCAATGGCACCGCATCGTGCTGAAACTTGGTCGACTATTTACATGATTAATACCGGAAAGGAAAGATAGTCAACCCCGAGCAAGGATGTCGATCGTCCAAAAATAAAAAAATAACATGAAAGACGGAAATGGGCAAGGAGACCAGAGGGAAGCTCTAAACCAATAAACAGAACCATGGGAACATCCCCCAGAAATAGATCCTAATAGGCGTCTTAAAGACGAAGATGATGAGGGCAGAGCAGCCCCGTAACCTCGCCGGAGAGTCAACATGATAATGGGCAGTTTGCAGCTGTGCTCGGATATGGTGCGATCGATCAAGGAGTACGACCGAAAGGCCACGACATCCAAGCATAATTCTATTCCCACCAAAGAAGGCATACCTCTTTCGTTTACCGAAGCTGATGCACTCAGAGTAAACCTGCCGCACAATGACCATCTGGTAGTCGATATCCTAATCGAGGACTGTGTGATCTCCCGCGTACTGGTCGATACATGAAGCTTGGTAAAAATATTTTCAAGGAAGCACTAGAAAAGGCGGAGTTCAAAAACCCGCAGGTCAATCCAAATGTGCAACCACTTACTGTGTTCAACGGCAATCAGACCATGAAAATCGGCACAGTCAAGCTCCCGATCTACGTCAGAGGAATGGCAACTATGACAAAGTTCGTCATCCTCGACAGGTGATATATCATGGTTTTTATAGGTTTTCAACCATGATATATTTGTGTATATTGAGTCTTTAACCTGGTTTTTCGAGTCTATTGAGTCTTCTACAGGTAGGCTTGCGTTTGGAGCAAAGAGAGGGATTATAGGACGTTTCTGGCGATTGGTGCAATGAGCTGAAGTTGGTGTCTCGGCCACGAGTGGATGTCGACCGACACTGACCTTGGTGTCGGTCGACACTGAGCGCGAGAGAAGCTATACACTGGAGTTGAGACAAGTTTTGAAGAATTGCAAAAAGACCCAGAAGTTTCCCCTAATTCTAATCAAGCCCCAAAACGATTTTAGGAGTTTTAATTAGGTTTTCAGACTCATTATTCAGTGGATCTTGTTCTAACTTTGTTCTTGCTTGAAGATTGAGAGGTTTTGCTAAGGGGCTGATTCTTGTTACTTGTAACCTTTGAGAGAAGGATTTCGAACCCCTTTATCTTATATATTCAGTCTTTCGGTTTTCTATTCATGATGTGTTGTTTAACTGATAATATGTCTAAGTAGTAACCTAGTTAGATTTAGGAATTCTCATAAGGGTTTTATGCATGTTTAGACAACTGATTTATTAGGATTCACAATTTGTTCGTTCATCACCTAAGTTGCGTTTAATACTAAATTCTGGATTGATCACCTAGGGTTTAGATCTGAGATAATTAACTTAGCACGAGAGTGTGAGTTATAATCTGAATAAACTTAGTGTGAGCAATTTGACTAGATACAAAGAGATTTGGTTTAGGAGAATTGTGAACCGATAGAACCTATTCTTAATGCTTGTTTAGAAGTCTAGGATCACAAAGAGATTTGGATCACTAGGTTGCTAGATATAGAAACAATCTCAGCGAGAGTTGGATTGTTTAGCATTGTGTTTCTAGTTCTTGAACCTGTATTTAATCTGAATCCGGTTAGTTAAGTGTCTAGCATTGCATAATTCCCGAGAACTTCCTAAGTCTGATGCCTTTCTCCTATTGAAAACACTTCCTAGTTTACTTGCTTTTGTTTATTGCTTTCTTCTAATTGATTTAGCTTAACTTGAGAACATACAATCTATCCTGTGAGTCGTGAGTCCTTGTGGATTCGATACCCTAAGTACTACATTCGCATCACTGTGCAATTGCAGTAGAATAGGGATAAAACTTTGACCTATCAAGTTTTTGGCGCCGTTGCCGGGGACTCAACTGAGTTCGCCGATAGATTATGTTTTAGAGTTTAGTTTAAGTCGTTTTATTTCTTTTGTTACTGATTTTTCTCGGTTTGGCTTGTTTTGTTGCTGCAGGAATCGATATCCGCATTCTACGTCAACCGACACCCTCCTAGTGTCGCTCGACATCGATCTCGAGACAGTGTTTTGAGTTCAGTGTATGCCTAATCGTCACACCCAAAGCAACCATAGCGAAGAACTTTTGAACCTCAGACTTGAGGAGCTTGCTAAACTTGAGAGAACGAACAAAAAGGGTCAAAGAACAAGAATGATGAACAATCATTTAATGTTGATACCAGATGCTGAAGGAGTTCTGAGAGACCAACATAACAACCCCTACAATGATCATGGGCAAAGGATTGATGCCCAAGGACAAGTGATTCCTGAACCTGAGCAGCCTCAAGGTGAGGGGCAGATGGTTAATGCTGGAGGTAATGGACAACCTCCTAATCCTCCTGCTGCTGAGAGGACTCTTGCTGACTACAACCGACCTGATGAGTTTTATGCTAACCGGTCAGCAATTGTACCTCCTATTTTTGAAAGGAATGAGTTTGAGCTCAAGACTGTCTACTATACGCTTCTTAGGCAGCATCCTTTCCATGGTCTTCCACATGAACAACCCATGGACCACATTGAGGACTTTGAAGCCTTCGTCATTGGGATGAAGCACAATGGAGTGGGTTATGACTTCCTCTTCCTCAAGCTTTTTCCATACTCTCTTACTGGAGAAGCTGCAGCTTGGCTAGCAACTTCCACCTGGAAAGTTAACTACTTGGGATGCAGTGAAGAGAGAGTTCTTGCGGCACTTCTATGATGATACTCGCTCATATCAGCTCAGACAGGATCTTCTGACATTCACTCAGGGACCTACAGAGCCACTTAAGTTAGCTTGGGTGAGGTTTAAGATGTACCAACGAGACTGTCCCCATCATGGATTCTCTGAAGTTCAGCTGCTGGGCATTTTCTTCAGAGATGTGGATCTCTGGTACCAGTCTGCGTTATATGCTGCCAGCAATGGCAACTTCAACACAAAGACTCCTGAACAAGCTAGAGTGTTGGTTGAGAACTTGGTGAGTAGCAATAGCACCAAAACTGCAGATCAAAGAAAGAAGGAGTCTGGTGGAAAGGTTGATCATTCGCAGATAGTTGAGATGAAGAACAAGTTGGATTATGTTCACAGCTTGTTGACTAGTTGATAGGTCAAGTTTTATCCCTATTCTAACTGCAAGTGCACAGTGATGCAGATGTAGTACTTAGGGTATCGAATCCACAAGGACTCTGGTCACACGATAGATTATGAGTAGTTTGAATTAAGCTAGGAGAAATAGATTTTAGAAAAGTAAACAAAATAGAAGTAAATAAGTGAGATGAAGTGGGTGTAAGCAATTAACGAAGGCGTCAGGTTTCAGGAAGTTCTCAGGATATCAGGAAATCAGATTAACGACAATCAAGATTTAATCTATAGCGTTCTTGAACTAGAATCACAAAAGTAAAACTAACCAGCTTTCGCTGCGATAATTATCTATGTCTAACAACCTAGTGGACCAACTTTCGTTGCGAATTCTAGAGTTCTAAACATGCATTAATTCCAAGTTCGTTCGTTCACAATTTCTCTAAACCAAATTTCTTTGCGAATAGATAAATTGCTCACCTAAATCAGATCTAGTTAATTAACCAACTTTCGTTGTGTAAATCAACCTAATATCAGTAATCTAAATGGCCAGTTCAGATTAAGCACTAAGAACAGTTTTATATGAAGAACTAGATGATGAATCCTAATTAATCAGTTATTCTAACATTCCTTCAAATCCCTAATGAGAATCCATAGCCTAACAAGAGATCTACTCAGACATAGCAGTCATAACAGAAAACATAGTCAAAATAAACATCATAGAATAATCAAGGGAATAAGAACAGGGGTTCGAAATCAAGTCTCTTTCGAGAAAAAAAACCAGCCCCAAAATCTCCTAAACTCTCTCCAAGAAAAGCTTAGCCTAACAAGTGGATGTAAAACCTAATTATATTCCTAAAACAAGAATTGGGGCTTCTTTATAAATATCAGGAACTTCTGGGCACAACTGCAATTTCCACAATCTTCATTAACTCTCGCGAGAATGCATGGTCACGCTATGCATCGATCGATGCCAATTGTGTGTCGATCGACACAACTGTCAAATATGGGCAGTGACTTCTTTCTCTCGGGTCAAAGCACCAAAATACTCCAAAAAGCTCCAATAACTCCAATTCTGCTCCAAACGTGTATATATCTAATAACACATGTAAAAGACTCTAAAGAAACACTAAAAGACTCTAAAACACACTTATATCATGGTCTAAAACCGGTAAAAACCATGATATATCAACTCCCCCACACTTAGCCTTTGCTTGCCCTCAAGCAAAACAGAGAACTAAAACATGGTGAAGAGGTTTGAAAACGTTCAGAAACTCTTTTTATCTTAGAAGCAACAACACTCAGATTCCCCTTAGTAAGCCACTGAAAGAATCACCTGCAAGACATCAAGACCAACATGTACTTCCCCCACACTTAGCAACTGTCCTAAGTAAACTCCACAATCAATCCAAGCAATTCAAGCTCACCCTACTGACTTCTATAAGCTATTAAGTGCGGTCTCACCTATGGGGTATCGATCAAAGGGCACATGGATTCTTACTTTGTCAGCTCTAGACCACCATACTATCTTTTCTAGTTCCTTTTCTTCTCTTTTCCCTTCCTTAGCATTCTGATTTTTCTCCATTGGGTATCATTTTTTTATCAGTGCTCTTCCCGTTAAGAGGTGTACTTTGGACACATTGCATGAATTCACATGAGGTAATAGTGTTTGCTACTACTCCCGTGACCACTTCGGAGCTACTAGCTCATCCTCAGTTTATTACCTTTTTTTTTTTTTACTTTATGGAAGGGGAGAAGGGAACCATACTCGGACAGGTTTACAAGCTGTGTCAGAACTAACAAAAGAATCCGACTCAAGGTATACCAAGCCCTTAGGTGAGAAAATTAAGTCAGGTTTACAAGGGTGAAGTCAGTAAAGGATCCTCTGAATACCTGAATTGATATGGGTGTCCTCAGTAGGTTGATCCGCATTGGGTTTATTAATAGTCATAGATAGAACCTGGAACTTCATCCCAATGGTCACTTAAGTTCCTGCAAGATGTTGTTAACTTCTCAAAAATTCACTGTTTCCTACTTAAACTTGTTTTGACTCAATAAAACAAATTTTTTTTGAAAAACAGGACAGACTCTAAGAAAACAGGAAGATAGAAGTCAGTACCACCTCCCCCACACTTGAAACACACTGTCCCCAGTAGTGTCAAGCTAAGGTTCGGTAAAAAGAAAGTAAAAATGTTAATGGATGTGTTAAGTTCTGTCTGATTTTTACCTGTCTCGCACATGCATCGATCGATGCACATAAATGCGTCGATCGCTGCAAGGTGATTTGACATGTGTCGATCTTTGCTCAGGTCCGCAACGATCGCTGCAGTGCGATTTTTCGTGTTTGTGACGATCGACACAAGGTTGTGTCAATCGACGCACTGCGATTTCTCGGATCAGTCAGCAAGTCAGCAGGTTGGTCCGTGAGAAATTCTCAAATTTCGAACCTGAAAGCTAAAAATCAATGTAAACAACCAAAATCAAAGCAACAGATAGTTCAAATGCAAGCATATCATCCAAACATAAGTATCAAAGAGAAAAATCAAAAGAAAAATGCAAAAGAAAAAGTGAAAAACAGAAATACAGAACCGTAGTGTGAAAATGCCACTACTCTCACTCGTCATCTATGCCATCATAGCGATCAGTATCGCTCGAAAGAACCGGAGTCGGAGAGCGCTGTCTACGTCGACGGGAAGGAACGAGCTGATGAACCTGTGGCTGTCTCCTGCAAGTGCAGCCACGCAAGAAGTCCCAGATGCTCCGTAAAATACCATCCTGATGCTCTCTCCACTTTGTCTCAGACATCTCACTGAAAGGTACTGAAGGCTCAGGATACGGACCAATATCATGTGCAGCAGGAGCAGCAGGAACCTCGGGTGCAGGAGTAGAAGCAAAACTATGAGCAGATGGTCCCTGTGCAGAAGAAGAAGAAGCACCCAGAGGGTTAACCATCGTAGGAACGCCACATCTCAAGTTCCTAGGAGGCTCAAAGCGCAAGGCTTCCAAGGAATCAACTCTAGTAAGCTCAGCAGCAGGAAGCTACACACACCACTCATCTGCATCTGCATCATGATAAACCCAAAGCTTCTCGTCCTTCATCCAAGTAGTGTTCTTTAAATGACCATAATCCATCCACTGCCTCCTGTTGATGCACTCTCTCCCAGCAGTAGGGATCCTGAAATGCTGGAAAATGGGAGTAAGTAAACTTCCTACGGACTCACTCTTCTTCCCAGAAAAGGGCTTCATCTTCAGCTCACACAAATGGTCTGCAAAAACCGCTCCCAGATTCAGCTGAGGAGCTGGGTCTTACAACGGTGTCTCCTCGAACAAGTGACTCACTCCGGTGCATAGCAACTGCAACTCCAGCTTCCTTTGCTTGTTCACCTCAGCCTTGCAAAGGAGAGTGTAACCTAAAATGCGCCCCACATATCGCAGGACCGGATGGCGAAACTGTATCTGCTTCGTAGTACGTGAGTTATACACTTCACAGCCAATGTGGTCCCAGAAAAACTAACAGCTCTTGGTATCCCACTCTTTAACCAGAGAGCAATGAGTGGCCTGATCATCAAAGCCATAGATCCTGAAGAGATCACGAATGCTAATATGATACCTGTGTCCGTCGCACATGAACGTGAATGTACCCTCTCGAGCTTTCCTGAGAACAGGATCCGTGTAATAGACGCTACAAGTGGAAAACAGTTGTCGCACCAAGTCAGGATAAAGATCATAACTCCTCATCGGCATAGTCCCTAGCCCTATCTGTCTCGTAACCTCTAGCACCTGACTGTCAATCCCAAGCATCCGACAGGTCTAGTAGTCTACAAATCGCGTAGGCTTGAGAGTCATGTCATGCCACGCGTTGTAGAACAGCGTGTCATAATCGTCCCAAGTCTCAGAAACTGGCCTCTCCAAACACGCATCACTCTCAGTCTCTGTCTTAGCATCTCCTACCCATGCTCTAGTCACAAGAATCTTCTCCTGTTCTGCTTTCGGCCAAGGAGATCGCACTGTGCCAATCTCACCAATGTAAGGCACATGCATAGGAGATGTGTGTACGAACCAGTCGGCAGGTGGTTCAGTATCAACAGGCACATTCCGTTTCTTCCTCGGTGCCATCTAAAGACAAAGAAATGAGGCCCTGTTAGTCACGTTGAATATCCTGTGAAATCGCGGTGCAACGACCGTTGCATAGAAGCAGCGATCGTTGCAAGGCGATTTTGCAGTTTCTTCAAATCGCATAAGAATCACTTCCACCAACAGCAACAGTCAAACAAACATCTAGTGTACCCAAAACTTCCATATAATCTGTCATAAATCAGTTATCCGAAAAGCTTGTCATTGAATCGAAAAATTCTCCAAAACCTTTCTAAATCCGTCAATGCATGCACCAAGATAATACCAAATCGTCATTAATAAGCCAAATAGAGCATCAATTTCATCTTAAGAGCAGCAAATCATGATAGAGTTCGAGTTTTTCTACCTTTGGCCGAAATGAAAATAGAGAGATTCAGGACACATACCTCAAAACCGGTTGAAATGGATGCTACAAATGGATAGAGGAGAGAAAATCGAGTGGATTAGACACTTGAATTGTTAAAAACGAGTGAGAAATGAGGGAGATCGAGCAAAAGGGGATTTAGGGTTCTTAGGGAAAATCGCGAAATGGAGAAGAAAAGAAAGAGAAGGGTTCTCGGGTACTTACTTCGCGCGTGTTTGCAACGATCGTTGCTTAGTATGTGACGATCGTTGCTTAATCAGGTTTGGGTAAACCAATCTGATTTTCGGTTAACTTGCGTACCTTTGATTTTGATTGAACCGGGTGTGACTATCGCTGCACAGGACAGCAACGACCGTCACAACAGGAGCAACGATCGATGCTAATCTTCAGACTCGAATTCTGCAGAGAAAACACCCCAAAAACAAAAACAAGACGTAAAATCCTAATAAAAACACCAAAATAGATAAGTAAAAACGAACCAGTGGGCTGCCTCCCACTCAGCGCTTGTTTTAAGTCATTAGCTTGACTGATGGTAGGAGATCAGACTCATGGGGGTTTCAACAGAGACTTGGAATGTCTCTGTGAATGCCTCTTCATCCATGGCGGTGTGTAAGAGGTAGCAGCATGAGAACATCCAAGGAATGAGGGGATCGTTGCAAGGTCAGGTGGAACATTTCGTTTCCTGACTCTTCGCTTTGGTGGATGCTTGATGTTTGGAGCTTTCTGCTTATGAGCAGTTGCAGGTCCTGAAGATGTTAGAGTAGATTCCTGAGGAACCACCATCTTCTTCTCTCTCCAATCAGATACTGTAGCCTCGCAAATCTGAGCTTCTTGTTCTAGCTGAACACTAAAAGCTTGACCATCAATGGTGGGCTTTCGCAGCTTGTCCATCTTGAAGTGCAAAGGCTTATCTCCCAGGTGGAGATCAATCAGACCATGCCTCACATCAATCACTGCTCCAGCTGTAGCTAAGAAGGATCTGCCAAGTATCAGAGGATCATCCGGTTCCAATTCATATTTCAGCACCACAAAGTCTGTTGGAATCGAGAAATTTCCAATTCTGATATGGATGTCCTCTAGAATTCCTTCCGGGATCCGCTTCGATCGATCGGCCAGGATTAGAGAGATCCTAGTGGGCTGGAAATCCAATATTCCTAATCTCTCAGCCACAGAGTATGGCATGAGATTCACACTAGATCCCAAAGCACATAAGGAGTGCTTGAAGCTGTTTTCGAAGATAGAGCAATCTAGCGCAAAGACTCCTGGATCTGGAAGTTTTTCTAGAATCTGATTCAGCACAGAATTGTCTTGCTTAGATACAATCACATTCTTTCAAATCTCCATTAGTAGAGATCAACTTCCTCGCATTTCTCTGCACACAAGGGTGATATGGTGTATCATCAGCTGGTGGGGTTTCATCTAGCTCCTTATCCGTCACTACCATGCACTTTACCACATTTTGTTCATGTTTAGACCTTATACGAACTCTTGGGAATGGTATTGGAGGTTTGTAGACCCCTTCCTTAACAATTCCACGAGAAACAAGTGAGGCTGATTCTTCATGGTATGCAACGATCGACGCACTTGGTGCAACGATCGGTGCAAGTAGTTCATCTCGCGTTCCAGCTTCAGTCTCGGGTTTTTCAGCTTCTCCCACGAGTTAAGTAGTCTTAAACTCAAATTTCTCTCCTTGGCTTGGTCCATTATCAATCTGAACTGACCAAGCTCTGATGTGGGTGTCCATGACACTAAAAGGGTGTCGATCGACACTGATGGATTTCACCAAAAGATCAATGTCAATCTCGGTCGAGTCTGGTCTGTCGAAGCTCTCAAACTCAGGGATTTCAGTCTCGAATTCTTCTCTGCTTTCCACAATTTCCATAGCCTTAACTTCAAGATATGATCCTTGATCCAGCCTATGGTCAACCTGAACTGAGATGGCGTTGACATGAGCTTTTTGAGCATTCTTCCCTTTGGCAAAATTTGAAATTTGATCCACTTGTGTATCCAGCAGCCTCATATGAGTGTTCAAGGACTCAAACTTCCCATTCAAATCAGTGTACAAGGTATCAAGCTTCGAGTTGAAAGACACAGTGTTCTGTTGTTGTCCCTCAAGAAACTGGTCCATCATGACTTCCAATCTGCTCTTATGTGTAGGTGCAGGAGGTGCTTGGTGAGATGAATAACCATAATCTCTCGATCTCGGAGCATAACTAGAACCTTGTCTCTGCTGATTTCCATATGTCTGTCCATGATAATCAGCTCCAGCTATATAATTCACCTCTGCAAACTCTTCAACTACTGCATCAGCTCGGATTTGTCTCTTCCTAAGTAGGATGCTGTGGATAGAATCAATCTTGTCTCTCATCTCAGCTATCTGCCCAACCAATGCGTAGTACTCTGGTATGATGGGGTTTCCTTCCCCATCCAGTTTCTGACCCTTTGCGTTGCATATATGACCCTCTTGGTCTCGTAAAATGTCGTCTTCACTGTGAATCAAAATAACAGGCTCCATAGAGAGAGACCTGCTAAGTGCTCAAGCTTTCGGTATCACGGGTTTCGCCTTGTGTCGATCGATGCAAGGTATGCGTCGATCGATGCAATGCGATTCCCGCAACACCAAAGAAACAAAAACGTAAGTAAACTAGAAAAAAAAAAAAAAAAAAAAAAAAAAAAAAATGCTTAGTCTAAATCCTAATACTGAATCTATCGCCGAACTCAAAGAGTCCCCGGCAACGGCGCCAAAAAACTTGATAGGTCGAGTTTTATCCCTATTCTAACTGCAAGTGCACAGTGATGCAAATGTAGTACTTAGGGTATCGAATCCACAAGGACTCTGGTCACACGATAGATTATGAGTAGTTTGAATTAAGCTAAGCGAAATAGATTTTAGAAAAGTAAACATAATAGCAGTAAATAAGTGAGATGAAGTGGGTGTAAGCAATTAACGAAGGCGTCAGGTTTCGGGAAGTTCTCAGGATATCAGGAAATCAGATTAACGACAATCAAGATTTAATCTATAGCGTTCTTGAACTAGAATCACAGAAGTAAAACTAACCAGCTTTCGCTGCGATAATTATCTATGTCTAACAACCTAGCGGACCAACTTTCGTTGCGAATTCTAGAGTTCTAAACATGCATTAATTCCAAGTTCGTTCGTTCACAATTTCCCTAAACCAAATTTCTTTGCGAATAGATAAATTGCTCACCTAAATCAGATCTAGTTAATTAACCAACTTTCGTTGTGTAAATCAACCTAATATCAGTAATCTAAATGGCCAGTTCAGATTAAGCACTAAGAACAGTTTTAGATGAAGAACTAGATGATGAATCCTAATTAATCAGTTATTCTAACATTTCTTCAAATCCCTAATGAGAATCCCTAACCTAACAAGAGATCTACTCAGACATAGCAGTCATAACAGAAAACATAGTCAAAATAGATATCATAGAATAATCAAGGGAATAAGAACAGGGGTTCGAAATCAAGTCTCTTTCGAGAACAAAACCAGCACCAAAATCTCCTAAACTCTCTCCAAGAAAAGCTTAGCCTAACAAGTGGCTGTAAAACCTAATTATATTCCTAAAACACGAATTGGGGCTTCTTTGTAAATATCAGGAACTTCTGGGCACAACTGCAATTTCCACAATCTTCATTAACTCTCGCGAGAATGCCTGGTCACGCTATGCATCGATCGATGCCAATTGTGTGTCGATCGACACAACTGTCAAATATGGGCAGTGACTTCTTTCTCTCGGGTCAAAGCACCAAAATGCTCCAAAAAGCTCCAATAACTCCAATTCCGCTCCAAACGTGTATATATCTAATAACACTTGTAAAAGACTCTAAAGAAACACTAAAAGACTCTAAAACACACTTATATCATGGTCTAAAACCGGTAAAAACCATGATATATCACTAGTAAGAAGCATGTCCACTTTGCTCAAGATGTTGAAGAGTTTGGACCTGAAGAAGGCTGCACAGAGGAAGATGTGAACTACATTAGTGGTTCTAGATTTCAAGGAAACAGGTTTGGAAATCAGCAGAACAACAAGTTCTTTAATGGTAGACAGAAGAGTGCTTTCACAAGCAATCAAAACTCTTCTGGATATGGTCAGAATGCGGGTTACCAGAAGCCTTTTCAGCAGAATAACTCTTATCAGAGGACCTATAGATCATCTTCCTATCAGACACCTCCTGCTACCAATGCTCATGAGAGTAAGATGGAAGCTATGATGGAGCAGTTGCTGGAAGGTCAGACAAAGACTGCTGTGGACTTCAACAAGAAGATAGATGTTGTATATGCTGATTTGAATGAGAAGTTTGAATCCTTGAGTACACATATGAAGCAATTGGATTCTCAAGTTTCTCAGACTGTTGGAGCTATTAAGAGGCAAGCCGGATTGCTTCCTGGAAGCACAGATACCAACCCCAAGCATCACTGCAATGCCATATCACTGCAGAGTGGGAAGGAGCTGCACACCATCCTTATAAGGCAGATCAGTGATAAGGAGATCGAAGAGATAGAAGAATTTGAAGAAGAATACGAAGCTGCGAAACGAGCGTCGACCGACACTGCCTCTGCATGTCGGGCGACACCAACTTCTTCGAGTCCTCATGACGAACGGAAATCGACCGAGATAGATTTTGAGGTCGATGACAGATCAAAATCGACCAATGTCGACCGACATCAAGCTGATGTCGGTCGACACCAGCAGCGTACAGGCTCTAATGCTACAAAGATCGCTTCTATAGCTGGTGGGAAGGTGTATAAACTCAAGGTACCTTTCCCGAGAAACCTGAAGCAGTCTAAGTTTGAACGATTCAAGGCTAAATACATGGCTATGTTGAGTAAGCTAACTCTCCCAATGCCATTGATGGATGCTATCAACAACAACCCAGTTCTTAAGAGGTGTTTGAAACAGATGTTGACTTCTGACATGGGAGATGAAGAGAGTGTGATGATGATCACTGAAGTTTGTAGTGCCGTCATTCTAAACAGAATTTCTGAGAAGCAAAAGGACCCAGGGAGCTTTGTCTTGGACTGTGCAATCTCCAGCAATAGATTTGAGAGTTAATTGTGTGATTTGGGTTCAAGTGTCAATCTAATGCCATATTCAGTTGCTAAGCAGATGGGAATGACAGACTTCACACCTACTAGGATCTCCTTGATTCTAGCTGATCGCTCTATGAGAATTCCTGAAGGTCTCTTGGAGGATGTACCGGTAAAGATTGGTGAATGTGTTATCCCAACTGACTTCGTAGTCCTACAGTACAATGATGAGCCTAAGGACCCTCTTATCTTGGGCAGACCATTCTTAGCTACAGCTGGTGCCATCATTGATGTGAAAAGAGGAAAGATTGGACTGAATGTGGGTGATCTGGTAATGAATTTTGACATGGACAAGTTGATGAGACACCCCACCATTGATGGACAGACCTTCTATGTTGATATGATTGAGAATATGGCTGCAGAATTCTTGAATCGAATGCATCATGTCGACCCCTTGGAGAGAGCCTTAATGAGTTCTGAGCATGAGTTAGAGCTGGAGGATGAAGCTGCTACTGGATATTTGAGGCTGATGGACGCTATTGAGCAAGTTATGAACTTGGAAGTGGCCGATGACATTTAGTGTCGACCGACACCACAAGCGAATCGGTCGACACCAGTTGCGAAGGATTGGAGCGAGGAGAAAGCTCCGAAGATCGAGTTGAAGCAGCTACATGTAAGCCTCAAATATGCATTCTTAGGTAAGAACTCCACTTATCCTATCATTATCAATGCAAATTTGAATAACGCAGAACTCACTTTACTGCTAAGCAAGCTGCGCAAGCACCGCAAGGCTCTTGGCTATTCTCTTGATGATATTTCAGGTATCTCTCCGGACTTGTGCATGCATAGGATACACCTTGAATATGAGAGCATGTCGTCAATTGAGAACCAGAGGCGTTTGAATCCTAACCTGAAAGAGGTTGTGAAGAAATAGATCATGAAGTTGCTGCAAGCTGGGATCATCTACCCTATTTCAGACAGTGATTGGGTCTGCCCAGTTCATGTGGTTCCTAAGAAGGGAGGAGTCACAGTGGTGAAGAATGAAAAGAATGAGGTGATTCCTACGAGGACAATCACTGGTCACCGGATGTGCATAGACTACAGGAAGTTGAATGCAGCCACCAGAAAAGACCACTTTCCACTCCATTTCAATGATCAGATGTTTGAAAGGTTGGCGAATCATCCTTACTACTGCTTCTTAGATGGCTATTCTGGTTTCTTTCAGATCCCTATCCACCCAGAGGACCAGGAGAAGACCACATTTACATGTCCCTATGGCACCTTTGCATACCGCATAATGCCTTTCGGATTGTGTAATGCTCCTGTGACATTTCAGAGATGCATGATGTCTATCTTCATAGACATGATAGAGGATTTTATGGAGGTCTTCATGGATGATTTATCTATCTACGAACCATCTTACCATGCTTGTCTGGATAATCCATGCAAGGTGCTAGCTCGCTGTGAGGAAAAGCACCTGGTTTTGAACTGAGAGAAATGTCATTTTATGGTCAAGAATGGCATTGTACTTGGGCATAGAGTTTCTGAGGAAGGAATTGAGGTGGACAGAGCTAAGATTGAAGTGATGACAGGGCTGCATGCACCGGATTTAGTCAAGGGAATAAGGAGTTTTCTTGGGTATGCTGGTTTTTACAGGAGATTTATTAAAGACTTCAGCAAGATAGCTAGACCACTTACTGCACTCCTCTGCAAGGATGTGAAGTTTGAGTTCACAGATGAGTGTCATGCTGCATTCAAGGAGCTGAAACAAGCCTTGATCTCGGCTCCAATTGTGCAACCACCGGATTGGAATCTGCCTTTTGAGGTGATGTGTGATGCCAGCGATTATGCGGTAGGGGTTGTGCTTGGGCAGAAGAAAGACAGGAAGCTCCATGCTATCTATTATGCCAGTAGAACTCTCGATGAAGCTCAAAGAAATTATGCAACCACTGAGAAGGAATTGTTGGCTGTTGTGTTTGCATTCGAGAATTTTCGCCCCAATCTGATTGGGTTCAAGGTAGTTGTGCATACTGACAATTCCACGCTTAAGTATCTGATGCAGAAGAAAGATGTTAAGCTAAGGATGCTAAGATGGATTTTGTTACTCCAAGAGTTTGACATAGAGGTGAGGGACAAGAAAGGAGTAGAGAATGGTGTTGATGATCACTTATCACGGATTAGGATCGATGAGGACGTCCCTATAGATGATTTTCTACCAGAGGAGAACATCTACAAGGTTGAGACAGGACTTCAGGCAGTTTAGCGAGTTCACTGCCTTCTACACGGGTTGCAGAGAGAGTGTCGGTCGACACCCAGTTCATGTCGGTCGACACCCGACTCGAAAAAGCGGACGATAATCGATCAACCTCGGCACCAATTAGCCGATTAGGTATGATGTCGGTCGACATCACATCAACACTGATGTTGGTCGACACCAGTTGCGGTTGCAGGCTGCTATTATCGATGATGAAGTTGACATGTTCATAGCTGCAGTCACCCAAGGTTCTCTCTCCACTAGACCTTGGTACGCTGACATAGCCAACTACCTTGCTGCAGATGATGAGTCTGAAGTGTTTAAAGGCTATTCTAAGAAGAAGTTCCTTAGAGAAATCACGCGCTATAATTGGGATGAGCCCTACTTGTACAAGCACTGCTCTGATGGTATCTACAGACGTTGCATTGCTGAGTATGAAGTTGATGATTTGTTATACCACTGCCATGGTTCTGAGTATGTTGGACATTTTGCTACATTCAAGACAGTGTCTAAGGTTCTTCAAGCAGGCTTCTGGTGGCCTACAATGTTCAAGGATGCTCAGTTATTCATCTCTCAGTGTGATGTGTGTCAGAGGAGGGGGAAGATCAACAAGAGACATGAGATGCCACAAAACTTCATCCTCGAAGTTGAAGTCTTTGACTGCTGGGGCATCGATTTCATGGGTCCGTTCCCATCTTCCTATGGGAACCGGTACATATTGGTTGTTGTGGACTATGTGTCCAAGTGGGTTGAAGCAATTGCAAGTCCGACCAATGACTCTTTGGCAGTTCTTAAGCTGTTTAAGACTATCATCTTCCCCAGATTTGGAGTGCCTAGGATTGTGATAAGTGATGGTGGTTCTCACTTCATCAACAAGGTATTTGAGAAGTTGCTTAAGAAGCATGGTGTTAATCATCGTGTGGCTACTCCATATCACCCTCAGACTAGTGGACATGTTGAGGTTTCAAACCGACAAATCAAGGAGATTCTGGAGGAGACAGTTAGAAAGACTAGGAAGGACTGGTCTGCTAAGCTGGATGATGCGTTGTGGGCCTACAGGACTGCGTTTAAGACGCCACTAGGAACTACACCATTCCATCTCCTCTATGGGAAAGCCTGTCACCTTCCAGTTGAGCTTGAGCACAAGGCTAGATGGGCTGTCAAACAAATTATCTATGACCTCAAGCCTGCAGTTGAGAGACGTCTGATACAGCTTAATGAGTTAGATGAGATTTGCCACCATGCGTATGAGAACTCAAATCTGTACAAGGAGCGTACAAAAGCATATCATGATAAGAAGATCATCTCACGCAACTTCGAACCCAATGACCAGGTACTTGAAGGAATTTCTAGCAGTTCTAATCAGGATTAGCAACCCTAGTCTGAATTCCGAGCCTAGGATCTAAGGTTCATATAATTGAATCTATGGGATCTCAGATTTACCTGGTGATTTGCAGCGGAAGATTTGCAGATAATCGAGATCGCGAAGCACCTCAAACGCTGTGCCTCTACTGGTATCCACACGCACACGAACTGAACAGGAGGGATGCTAGTGCCTATAGAGATCCAATCTCTTCAGAGGTTTCTCTTCAAGTTCTGGTGGCTGTCAATTAGGTTAAAAATCAGTTTAGGTCGACCATATATCTTATATATGTCGACTTAAACCATAACGGAATTAACCAACGATTAAACCGAATTAATCTGGTAATCCGCGAGTTGCATCGATCGACACACTCTTTGTGTCGATCGACACTGCCCCAGAATATTGATATCGAATGCATATCAAATATGCATTCACTAGATCATTACATTAATGATCAACCTCGTCTTTAACGTCCAGTTTGCTTAGGTGTGTGACCCTGTAGGATCATATAACACTAGCAATGAGTTCTCAACTCATTGATCATAAGTGGCTTCTAGCAAAGCGTTATGACTGCCTAGTGTCATATGATTGTCTCATCTCGACAATACGACTTTCTCTCAGAGCAAGTACAACAGATTTCAGGACATTCTCAACGGATTGGCATCGATCGACACCATGCGAAAAACCCTAACACGTTTTCGAACAGAACCTAAACTAGGTTTTCATGAAAACGAATTTCAGCAAGTTTGTATCAACCATACACAGATTCAGATTCAACTAATCTAATCAACATGCTACAGATTCAATGGAACCCTAAAGCTCTGATACCACTTAAGGAATTTCTAGCAGTTCCTAATCCAATTAGGCAATCCTGGTCTGAATTCCAAGCCTAGGATCTAGGGTTTATGTAATTGAATCTAAGGGATCTCAGAATTACCTGGTGATTAGCAGCGGAAGATTTGCAGATAATCGAGATCTAGAGCGCCTCAAATGCTGCGCCTCTACTGGTATCCACACGCACACAAACTGAACAACAGGGATGCTAGTGCCTATAGAGATCCAATCTCTTCAGAGGTTTCTATTCAAGTTCTGGTGGCTGTGAATTAGGTTAGGGACGAGTTTAGTGTCGACCATATATCTTATATATGTCGGCTTAAACCACAACAGAATTAACCAACGATTAAACCGAATTAATCTGATTAATCCGCGAGTGCATCGATCGATGCACTATCTGAAACGATCGATGCTGTCCCAGAACATTGATATCGAATGCATATCACATATGCATTCACTGGATCATTACATTAATGATCAACCTCGTCTTTAACGCCCAGTTTGCTTAGGTGTGTGACCCTGTAGGATCATATAACACTAGTAATGAGTTCTCAACTCATTGATCATAAGTGGCTTCTAGCAAAGCGTTATGACTACCTAGTGATATGTGATTGTCTCATCTCGACTATACGACTTTCACTTAGAGCAAGTACAATAGATTTCAGGACATTCCCAACAAGGACAACCAATGAAGTAGCACTTATCAGATTTGGGTGTGAGCTTATCAGAGATTAAACGTTTTATATAAGTCTCGCAACTCCAAATCTCCATGATGGATAAATCAGAAACATTTACATTCCACATCTCATGTGGTATCTCTGTAACTGATTTTGATGGAACTCTATTTAAAATAAACTCAGACATTTCTAGAGCGTATTCTTAGAAGGATAATGGAAGATCTAAGTGACTCATCATTGATCGAACCATATCTAATATAGTCCGATCCAAGAGGAGTGAATTGTGAAACACTTTCACAATCTATCAGATGATCACTAAATTCTTGATTTAAGTATTCACCTCCATGATCTCATCGTAGAGGTTTAATACCTTTGCCAAATTGATTATGTACTTCATTTTGGAACTCTTTGAACTTTTCAAAGATTATGACTTATGCCTTATAAATAAGGCATAACCGTACTTTTTGAAAATATCAGTAAAGGTAATGAAGTACTGAAATTTTCCTCCAGCACTAGTGCTCATCGGCCCATATACATCCGTATGTATAAAGCCCAATAAGCCTCTGGCCCTTTCATTTTGTTCGTTCGCAACCCGTATCGACCGACGCATCGTTTGTGTCGATCGATACTACCTTTGTTGAAAGGAGCCTTCGTCATTTTACCCAATAAACAAGATTCACTTTACTCATTATGATTCATAATCAAAAGAGCCCAAAAGCCCATCACTATGGAGCTTCTGAATCTGTTTCTCATTTATGTGGCCCAAAACGACAATGCTAGAGAGAAGTTTGATTCGTATCATTTGACTTGAATCTCTTGGTATTAATGTTATAGTTAGGCACATTCTGGTTTAGAACATAAAGTCCATTCTCTAATGGATTGCTACTATATAAAATATATCACTGTAATCAAATGAATAACACTTATTCTTAACTTTAAAACTGATATCCTTCCATATCCAAACAAGGAATAGAAATAATCTTTCTGCTCATAGCAGGTACATAGTAGCAGTTTTAAGTTCAAAACATGCCATAAAAGGAAAAACAAATGAAATGCTCCTACGGTTAATGCAGCAACTCTTGCTCCATTCCCACTCATAGGTCCACTTGTCCTTTCTCCATAGTCCTACTTTTGCTCAGGCCCTGCACATTTTCACAAAATATGAGTACCACAGCTGGTATCCAATACCCAATAAGTAGGACTATAAGAAGTAACATTTACTTCTATAACATAATACCTGAAGAAGAAGTCTCGTACGTCTTCTTCAGCTTCTCATAATCTTCCAAGAATTTATTGCAGTTTCTTTTCAAATGCCCATAACCATTACAATAACGGCACTTAACATCTTCAGAAGGACTGGTTTTAACCTTAGGAACATGGCCAGACTCGCTTGGATTCACAATCGAGCTCGTCTTGCCATCACCTTTGTTCTTACCATGTTTCTCAAACTTTTTACCCTTTTGTACCATAAGGACATTTGGGGTGTCCTTCTTGATGTTAGGTTCAGCAGTCTTAAGCATCTCATGCAATTCAGTCAACGTCTTCGTCAAGTTGTTCATGTTATAGTTCATAACAAATTGATCATAGCTTGACGGCAGTGACTGTAGAATGATGTCAGTAGCCAACTCTTGACTAATGGGACAATCCAGTTTCCCCAAGTTATCAATATAACCCATCATCTTAATGACATGAGGACTAACTGGTTTGCCCTTTGGTAGCTTGCACTCAATCAGAGACCTAACCGTCTGGTATCTCTGAGTTCGTGCCTGCTCCTGAAACATACTTTTCAGGCCAGTGATCATCTCTTTTGGCGACTCCACGTACTCATATTGCTTCTGCAATTCCGAGTTCATGGTAGCCAACATGAGACAACTCACATCCACCGCATCATTAGAATGCTTATCCCAAGCATCCTTATCTGACTGCCAGGCATTGGCTCGGTACTTCTTGGGGAGAACTTTCTCAAGGACATAGTCCTTTTTCTCCTGTTTGAGAACAATTCTCAAATTCCGATACCATTCAAGAAAGTTGGATCCATTTAACTTGTCCTTCTCAAGGACGGATCGCAGGGAGAAATTGTTACGATGGTTTGTGCTAGACATAGCTGAAAAACAAGGGAGGTTTTAGTTATGATGTTCAAGAAATGAGAAGTCTTAACTATTAAGAAAACTCTCATTATATTCAAACAATGTTTCCTCAGATGAATATAATGATCCAAGACCCATACTTCACTAAACTTGAGTGAGCCACTGGCTATCACCCAAATTTCAGCTATCTAGGTAAGCAACAACTTTGCTAGTTATATCCAATATAACTCTTGGTTGTGGATTGACATCTTATGTCCAATCCACCTGATGTCTCTAGGCCCAAAACGATTTTGATAGCCCAGTCAAGTAAACCAATCTCTTAAGTCATGTAATTGTTGACGCCTTGCACTACAAGCCCATCAACACGATTACTTCCTGCCTTACTCATGTAATTGTGGATACCTTGCACTGCAAGCCTATCACTCAATGAAACGAGTCTTGACAGTTGACAATATTGGAAAGACATCAAGTATCACTTGATATTTGATTGAGGAACATAATCATTTAAAACGTTTAGTTTTATTATGTTTTAATTCTTCTAATTAAATGATTTGTCTTGGTTTGGTTCTGTGGTTTCAGGTTCCATAACCTAAACCATCGAATCTTGTGTCGACCGACACTACTTTAGTGTCGATCGATGCTGATTAACCAAAACCAATCTGCGATAACCGATCAATCCAATTGATCCGGTTTTGAGTACCGGTCAGTGTCGATCGATGCTACATTAGCATCGGTCGATACCAGCCCAATCGCAATAAACCATTCTTAGCGTTTAACCATTATTAACCAAGCTCGATAACCGTTCCAATCCAATTGAACCGATTCATCAATCTCGCGAGGTTTGTGTCGACCGACACAACGCTTGTGTCGATCAACACTAGGCGAAACCTAAGTTTTATTCGGGTTTTCGCCCTGTGTCGATCGACGCCGGATTGGCATCGATCGACACCATGCGAAAAACCCTAAATTTTATTCGGGTTTTCACCCTGTGTCGATCGATGCCGGATTGGCATCGATCGACACCATGCGAAAAACCCTAAAACGTTTTTCGAACAAAACCCTAAACTAGGTTACTTTGCTCAAAACGAGTTTTAGCATGCTTGTATCACTTATACAGATATCTAGATTCAACCAATCTAATCAACATGCTACAGATTCAATGGAACCCTAAAGCTCTGATACCACTGAAGGAATTTCTAGCAGATCCTAATCCAATTAGGCAATCCTGGTCTGAATTCCGAGCCTAGGATCTAGGGTTCATGTAATTGAATCAATGGGATCTCAGATTTATCTGGTGATTAGCAGCGGAAGATATGGAGATAATCGAGATCTAGAGCGCCTCAAATGCTGCGCCTCTACTGGTATCCACACGCACACAAACTGGACAGCAGGGATGCTAGTGCCTATAGAGATCAAATCTCTTCAGAGGTTTCTATTCAAGTTCTGGTGGCTGTGAATTAGGTTAGGTATCAGTTTAGGTCGACCATATATCTTATATATGTCGACTTAAACCATAACGGAATTAACCAACGATTAAACCGAATTAATCTGATTAATCCACGAGTTGCATCGATCGATGCACTATCTGCATCGATCGACACTGCCCCAGAATATTGATTTCGAATGCATATCAAATATGCATTCACTAGATCATTACATTAATGATCAACCTCGTCTTTAACGTCCAGTTTGCTTAGGTGTGTGACCCTGTAGGATCATATAACACTAGCAATGAGTTCTAAACTCATTGATCATAAGTGGCTTCTAGCAAAGCATTATGACTACCTAGTGCCATATGATTGTCTCATCTCGACAATACGACTTTCACTTGGAGTAAGTACAATAGATTTCAGGACATTCCCAACAGTTTCCTCCACCACACCTCTTTACAGTCCATATGAAGGGTTTTGGTCGCGGTAGTTTCAAAAAAACTTGACCCGATTCTTCCCGGGCCATGAACACTTGGTTTTTCATGCACCGCGACTGTCCCACGGTGCATAGAATCAGTCCGCGATCAGTTTATCCTATCCCGTCAATTTTTTTTGCCCCGTTTCCTCCACCACACCTCTTTACTGTCCATATTAGGGGTTTTGGTCGCGGTAGTTTCAAAAAAACTCGACCCGATTCTTCCCGGGCCATGAACACTTGGTTTTTCATGCACCGCGACTATCCCACGGTGCATAGGATCAGTCCACGATCAGTTTATCCTATCCCGTCAATTGTTTTTGCCCCGTTTCCTCCACCACACCTCTTTACTGTCCATATAAGGGGTTTTGGTCGCGGTAGTTTAAAAAAAACTCGGCCTGATTCTTCCCGGGCAATGAACACTTGGTTTTTCATGCACCGCGACTGTCCCACGGTGCATAGGATCAGTCCGCGATCAGTTTATCCTATCCCGCCAGTTTTTTTCCCCCCGTTTCCTCCACAACACCTCCTTACTGTCCATATGAGGGGTTTTGGTCGCGGTAGTTTCAAAAAAACTCGACCCGATTCTTCCCGGGCCATGAACACTTGGTTTTTCATGCACCGCGACTGTCCCACGGTGCATAGGATCAGTCCACGATCAGTTTATCCTATCCCGTCAGTCTGTTTCCTTCCCGTCCGTCATGCTGGCCGCGAGAATGCTAGCCTTGGGTAGTTTTTTGCCTTAGGATCCTTCCCGGCAGTGCATCCGGTCAGGATAATCCGTCCCGTCAGTCAGTATGACTGAGACAGTGAAGGATTGTTTAGTGTTTGTCCTGGTTTAATTCTGTCAGATTAAACCTAACTAAACATTAAGGATCTAGGTTCTCTTGCAGAATCATAAGGGGATCTCGAAATACCTTGTTATGCAGCGGAAGAATCAGGTATGAGTCAGAGATCAGCAGAACCACCAAGAGGTTGTTCCTCCAAAGGCTCACACATGCGCACTAACAGGAAGAAAGGCTCCTAGACCAGAGAGAGGGAGGCGCAGAGAGAGAGGAGAGGCGCAGAGAGAGTTCCAAAAAAAGAGAGCTAGGTTTAGTTTTAGTTATAAAACTCTTGTCTAGTTATGTTGGGCTTTTGGGCCCAAATCCCAGTCTGATTAAATCCCTTAGATTTAATCAGGCCCCTTTATTCTCTCTAAGTACAGTAAATGCCTGGCACTTTTACCGTACTTCTGCTGAACCATTCCCTTATAGTTTTCCTGTTAGCTTAGGCGTGTGACCCATATGGGATCATATAATAAAGGTAATAAATCCAAGACTTACAGATCATGAGCGGACTCTAGCAAGCCATCATGACCCCCAGTATTATATGACTTATGTCTGATCATTGACATACTCTTACTTTCTAGAGACAGTACAGAGATTACTGGACATAATTCCAACAATCTCCCACTTGTACTGGAATCTCTGTATTCATATTCCTTTTGTCTCAATATCTCGATTAGTCATAAGGCAAGATGAGTGTCATCCTTATAAAGCCTAATCATGTTCATCGGACTCTGATTTGATACTGACAATCCAAACGACTCGGGACAGTCCGTTTGAGCATGGCCATGCATTTTCCAGTATTCAAATCTCCGATTGGCCTAGAGATATTCACTCCATTTATATTGGAGGGACAAATCCCGTCTTGTTCCATCACTGTAAACTACTCATTTCATAATACACCCAAACAAGGTCCTTATAACTATCGCTAAACGACAGCGTTAGACAATGATCAAAGCGCATCAGTTCATGTGCAGTCACATGCATGCGAACTCAGGTCTAAGGACTATACTCTATAGTCGTAGTAAGAATCTCTTATGACACAGATATAAATATCCTGAAGAGTTCTTATAAGCGGGTCATGTCCGGTCGTATGTACCCCAACATACACCTATGTACTGACTTTGATGCCGTGCATCTATGACATCCTGAGACTTTGTCATAAGTCACATACCAATCTAGTCTCACTCGGTTGTTGGTGTTCCAATTTCAACAACCTTCGACTAGGGACAGGATGATATAAGCCATCTATCAAACATAGGGTCTCATGATCAAGCTAAATGACTTTGATGACTCAAGATCAAGTCACTTACTTCGATGACCTATAAAATGGTTCATATCATTTTGGAACGATTATTTCATCACAGTTAAAATAATCTTGAAAAAATAATTTTATTAAACATCTTAAATGTTTTACAAGAACATATCAATAACTAAATAAAGCCCTCAAACTCCCACTCAAATTTAGATTACATTTCAATGTCTCTAATGCCTACAGCTTCAGTCAGGTACTCGAGCTTAGGCCTTGGGAGTGGCTTTGTCAATGGATCAGCAACATTATCATCTGTCGGAACTCGGCTGATCTTGACTTCCTTTCTATTAATGATATCACGTATCAAGTGAAATCTTCTTAGTATATGCTTGGATTTCTGGTGTGATCTTGGCTCCTTTGCCTGAGCAATAGCACCATTGTTGTCACAAAACAGTGCCAGAGGCTCAGCCGCATTTGGTATCACACCTAGTTCAATAATGAACTTTCGTATCCAAACAGCTTCCTTCGCTGCTTCTGAAGCGGCGACATATTCAGCTTCTGTAGTGGAATCAGCAACGGTGTCTTGCTTGGAGCTTCTCCAACTAACAGATCCGCCATTCAGACAAAAGATATAACCGGACTGTGACCGGAAATCATCTTGGTCTGTTTGGAAACTTGCGTCCGTGAATCCACTGACTTCAAGCACATCACTTCCGCCGTACACCAAGAAATTATCCTTAGTATGTCTTAGATACTTCAGGATATTCTTGACGGCAATCCAGTGGTTTTCTCCTGGATTTGACTGGTATCTACTCGTCATGCTCAATGCATAAGCAACATCAGGACGAGTACAGATCATGGCATACATGACAGATCCTATTGCAGATGCATAAGGAATATTCTTCATACGCTCAAGCTCAGCAGCCGTCGTTGGGCTCTGCTTCTTGCTTAGCGTTGTGCCATGTACCATTGGTGTGAAGCCCTTCTTGGAATCTGCCATGCTGAATCTATGCAGGACTTTGTCAATGTATGAATCTTGACACAAGCCTATCAGCCTTTTAGATCTATCCCGGTAGATCCGGATTCCAAGAACGTATGCGGCTTCACCCATGTCTTTCATGGAAAAACAACTTCCAAGCCAGTCCTTTACCGACCGCAGCATTGGTACGTCGTTTCCGAGAAGCAGTATGTCATCGACATACAGAATAAGAAACACTATCTTGCTCCCACTAGTCTTCTTATACACGCATTGTTCTTCTTCGTTTCTGATGAAGTCAAATTGCTTGATCGCTTCATCAAAACGAAGATTCCAGCGCCTCGATGCTTGCTTCAATCCATAAATGGATTTATGAAGCTTGCATACTTTCCCAGCATTCTTTGGATCTATGTAACCGTCAGGTTGTGTCATATACACATCCTCTTCCAGAATTCCATTCAGGAAGGCGGTTTTTACGTCCATCTGCCAAATTTCATAATCATGAAAAGCTGCAGTTGCTAGTAGAATCCGAATAGATTTCATCATAGCCACTGGGGAATATGTTTCATCATTATCCACACCGTGAACTTGCCTGAAACCTTTTGCCACCAACCTGGCTTTATAAATCTGGACATTTCCATCCACGTCAATCTTCTTCTTGAAGATCCATTTACACTCGATGGCTTTTACACCAGCGGGTAAGTCAACCAATGAAAACACTTGGTTGACCGACATGGAGTCCATTTCGGAATCAGTGGCCTTACGCCACTTAGAGGAATCTGGGCCCATCATGGCTTGATTGAAGTTCGATGGTTCATCACCATCAATGATCAGAAGATCATGACAGTCAGTCACGAGGAATCCTTGATATCTCTCGGGTTCGTGACGGATCCTTCCGGATCTTCGAACTTCAGGTACTACAGGTTCAGGCTCTACAATTTCTTGTAGGTCCTCCTGCTGCTCTTCCTCATTAGGTTGAGCAGTATCCTGTTCATCTTGAATTTCTTCAAGCAGTACCTTACTCCCACTGTTTTTCTTAGAGAGAAACTCCCTCTCAAGAAAATTACAATCCCGGGCAACAAAAATCTTGTTCTCGGATCGTAGGTAGAAGTAATAAGCCTTGGTCTCCTTCGGATAACCAATGAAGTAGCATTTATCAGACTTTGGTGTAAGCTTGTCAGAGATCAATCTCTTGACATAGGCTTCACAACCCCAAATTCTAAGATAAGACAGCGCTGGAGTTTCTCCAGTCCACAATTCATATGGTGTCTTGGCTACTGCTTTTGATGGCGCTCTATTTAGGGTGAACACTGCTGTTAGCAGAGCATATCCCCAAAGGGATATTGGAAGGTCTGTGTGACTCATCATAGACCGAACCATATCCAATAAGGTCCGATTCCTCCTCTCAGACACACCATTCCATTGAGGTGTTCCAGGAGGAGTGAGTTGGGAAACTATCCCACACTCTCTTAGATGATCACTGAACTCTTGGCTCAAGTATTCTCCTCCTCGGTCGGACCGAAGAGCTTTAATGCTTTTGCCAAGTTGGTTTTGTACTTCATTTTGGAATTCTCTGAATCTCTCAAACGATTCAGACTTATGTTTCATTAAATAAACATATCCATACCTGCTGAAATCATCAGTGAAGGTAATGAAGTACTGATAGTTTCCTCTTGCATTTGTGGACATTGGGCCACACACATCAGTGTGTATCAGGCCCAATAAGTCACTGGCCCTCTCGTTGGGTTTATTAAAGGGGGCCCGCGTCATTTTGCCCATCAGGCAGGATTCGCATTTCTCACATGACTCAAAGTCAAATGAGCCAAGAAGTCCATTCGAATGGAGCCTCTTAATGCGTTTCTCACTGATGTGCCCTAAACGACACTGCCATAGAAACGTTCGGTTCTCCTCATTGGGTTTGAACCGTTTGGTATTAATGTTATAAATTGGTGCGGATTGATCAAGTATGTAAAGCCCATTCGTAAGAGGGGCACAACCATAGAACAAATTATTGCAATTGAAGAAACATAATTTATTCTTAAATGAAAAATCATAACCTTCCAAATCCAACAAAGAAACTGAAATAATATTTCTGCTTATCGCAGGTACAAAATAGCAGTTATTAAGTTCTAAAACCAATCCCGAAGGTAAAGACAACAAGTATGTGCCTACAGCTAGTGCAGAAACTTTCGCTCCATTCCCAACTCGTAGCTCCACTTGTCCTTGCTTCAGCCTCCTACTGTTGCTGAGTGCCTGCATATTAGTACAAATATGAGCCCCACAACCAGTATCCATAACCCATGAGGTATTATCAGAAGTAGTTGTATTAACTTCTATAACAAAAATACCTGATGAAGAAGTCTCCAGAGTCTTCTTCTTCAATTCCTTTAGACCTTCCAGGAATTTCTTACATTCTCTCCTCCAATGCCCAGGTTCTTTGCAGAACCTGCAGATGTCAGTAGGCCCAGCCTTGGACTTGGGCTTGGGCTTGGACGTGTCCTTGTCCGAGACTTGAACAGCCTTAGCCTTTCCCTTGTCCTTGGGAGAGGATTTCTTAAAGCCCTTGCCCTTTTGTACCATAAGCACGTTGGGGTCCTTGGCTTTCCTCAAGTTGGGCTCTGCAGTCTTGAGCATTCCATGAAGCTCAGGCAATGTCTTAGTCAAGCCATGCATATTGAAGTTCAGAATGAACTAATCATAGCTTGCAGGCAAAGACTGCAGAATGATGTCGCAGGCAAGTTCATGGCTGATAGGGCAGTCGAGTTTCTGAAGATGATCGAGATAACCCATCATCTTCAAGACATGAGGACTCACTGCCGCACTTGCAGCCATCTTGCAGTCTAAGAGGTTCTTAACTGTCTGGAACCTCTCAGTTCTTGCCTGCTCCTGAAAAAGCGATTTCAGGCTTGCCATTATCTCGATGGGCGACAGCACACTCTCGAATTGCATTTGCAGTTCAGGAGTCATGGTTGCCAACATCAGGCAATAGACATCATTTTCATCTGACGAATGCCTTTCCCAAGCATTCTGCAGATTCCTGGCGGCATTGTTTGGAGGCCTCTCGGGGAGGGGATCACGAAGGACATATTCCTTCTTCTCCTGCTTGAGGACCAGCCTCAAGTTCCTCGACCACGTCAGGAAGTTCGTTCCAGTCAGCTTCTCTTTGTCGAGAACTGACCGGATTGAGAATGTGTTTTGAGTGTTTGTAGTAGTCATTGCTGAAATTTAAGATAAAAAGGATTTTAGTTAATATGTTCAAGTTGAGTAATCTCGCATTATATTCAATAACATTAGTTACCCTCAATAGAATATAATGATTCCAAGATCCACATATAACTAAGATCAAAGTGGGCCACTGGCCGTCACCCAACCTTAGCTTATATCGGTAAGCCCTATCTCGGCTAATTATATCCGTGATATAACTCTTGGTTGTGAATCTGGGCCCAAGGCCCAATCCACTCTGATGTCTCAAGGTCCGGGACTCCCGATGACCCAGTCAAGAAAACCAGACTATACAGTCATGTAATCACTAATGTCTGGGACTCCCAATAACATTAATGAATCACAAACTGTCTTACCCACGCAAAAGATAGACATCCTCACACTGTAAGGCCATGTGTACAATTGAATGGGTTTCAACAGCTGACATAGACTGGACAAGACATCCAACGCTTGATATTATTTGAGGTTTATAGGTTTTCTTAAAATTTCATCCCAAAATAGAAGATTACTATTTTGGGAAACTTTCCATTTTTGGGAAACCTACTGTTTTGGAAACTTTCATAATTGGAAACTTCCTAAATTTGGAAACTTTCTAACTATAGAAATTTCCTAAATATCCAAAACATGCAAATCTAGAAATTTCTATTCTAAGAAACTTTCTAATTTAAAATTTTGGAAACAGATTAATTTAAAAATCAAATTTTAATTATTAAATAAATTTTAAATTAAATCTGAAGAAAAGACTCAAATAATTGGCCCAATTGTTTTAACTTCTTGGCCCAAGGCCCAAGAATTGGT
>CM058236.1:23733046-23835546 GCA_030180135.1 Orychophragmus violaceus | reverse complement strand
AATTTTCCGGCGCCGTCCCGACGGTCGGACATCATCCCACAATCGATCAGCCAACATCCATCCCTGTGCAGAAGAAATCGCAACCAGCCCACGCCCACATCCCACGCCCACTGCCCACGCCCCTGAGGAGTATGCCTACCCCTTATATAGTCCTTATGCATTTTTTCAGTCTGGCACCGGTAGACATTGATTGTGTTCCTGGAGTATTTTTAATGTGAAAAAAAAATACTTGGAATTTTGATATGATTTTTTGCAGGCTTCATAAGGACTATTAGACTGATTTTCTAAAAAAAAATTCATAGCTTTTCCATGCCTCTAGCTATGACTTTTGTGGCATAGAAGTTATCGGGTTTTCGTGGCTTTTTGAGGCACCAAACCTTCATTTGATTCACCAGTGACACTCTAAACCCTTCATTGGTATGTATGTGATGTTTCCTTTCAGAAACTTTTGTTTCATTTCAAAGATTTTTGTACTTTTGACCGAGATTGTTCGCGATGGTGAATCTCGGGTTTTTCGGCCAAAACTTTTGGTAGAGTTCTTTTTTCTCACCAATTTCTTCACTAGACCTCTTTTATATACTTTTGAGGAGTTTAGGTCGTGGAATTTTGAAAACAAACGAGCCAGTTTTATTTTGGGTCAGGGAACCCTTGTTACGGCCATACGGAACCTACCCGCGGTGCATAGGATGGGTTTTTCGGGTCAGTTTTTTTTGCACCAATTTTTTCACCAGACCTCTTTTACGCCCATTTGAGGTGTTTAGGTCGTGGAAATTTGAAAACAAACGAGCCAATTTGTTTTTGGGTCATGGAACCTTGGTTACGTACACACGGAACCTTCCCGCGGTGCATAGGATCACTCTAACTTTTGTTAGAGTGACTTTTTCTCACCAATATCTTTACCAGACCTCTTTTATAACCATTTGAGGTGTTTAGGTCGTGGAAATTTGAATACAACCGAGCCAATTTTTTTTGGGTCATGGAACCTTGGTTACGGCCGTACGGAACCTTCCCGCGGTGCATAGGATGGGTTTTTCGGGTCAGTTTTTTCCCCTGTTTCCTCCACTACACCGCTTTATTGTCCATATGAGGGGTTTTGGTCATGGTAGTTTCAAAACAACTCGACTTGATTCTTCCCGGGCCATGAACACTTGGTTTTTCATGCACTGCGACTGTCCCACGGTGCATAGGATCAGTCCGCGATCAGTTTATCCTATCCCGCCAGTTTTTTTTCCCCCGTTTCCTCCACCACACCTCCTTACTGTCCATATGAGGGGTTTTGGTCGCGGTAGTTTCAAAAAAACTCGACCCGATTCTTCCCGGGCCATGAACACTTGGTTTTTCATGCACCGCGACTGTCCCATGGTGCATAGGATCAGTCCGCGATCAGTTTATCCTATTCCGTCAATTGTTTTTGCCCCGTTTCCTCCACCACACCTCCTTACTGTCCATATAAGGGGTTTTGGTCGCGGTAGTTTCAAAAAAACTCGACCCGATTCTTCCCGGGCCATGAACACTTGGTTTTTCATGCACCGCGACTGTCCCACGGGGCATAGGATCAGTCCGCGATCAGTTTATCCTATCCCGTCAATTTTTTTTGCCCCGTTTCCTCCACCACACCTCTTTACTGTCCATATGCGGGGTTTTGGTCGCGGTAGTTTCAAAAAAACTCGACCCGATTCTTCCCGGGCCATGAATACTTGGTTTTTCATGCACAGCGACTGTCCCACGGTGCATAGGATTAGTCCGCGATCAGTTTATCTTATCCCGTCAATTTTTTTTGCCCCGTTTCCTCCACCACACCTCTTTACTGTCCATATGAGGGGTTTTGGTCGCGGTAGTTTCAAAAAAACTCGACCCGATTCTTCCCGGGCCATGAACACTTGGTTTTCCATGCACCGCGACTGTCCCACGGTGCATAGGATCAGTCCGCGATCAGTTTATCCTATCCCATCAATTTTTTTGCCCCATTTCCTCCACCACACCTCTTTACTGTCCATATGAGGGGTTTTGGTCGCGGTAGTTTTAAAAAAAACTCGACCTGATTCTTCCCGGGCCATGAACACTTGGTTTTTCATGCACCGCGACTGTCCCATGGTGCATAGGATCAGTCCGCGATCAGTTTATCCTATCCCGTCAATTTTTTTTGCCCCGTTTCCTCCACCACACCTCTTTACTGTCCATATGAGGGGTTTTGGTCGCGGTAGTTTCAAAAAAACTCGATCCGATTCTTCCCGGGCCATGAACACTTGGTTTTTCATGCACCGCGACTGCAGTGGATCAGTCCACGATCAGTTTATCCTATCCCGTCAATTTTTTTTGCCCCGTTTCCTCCACCACACCTCTTTACTGTCCATATGCGGGGTTTTGGTCGCGGTAGTTTCAAAAAAACTCGACCCGATTCTTCCCGGGCCATGAATACTTGGTTTTTCATGCACAGCGACTGTCCCACGGTGCATAGGATTAGTCCGCGATCAGTTTATCTTATCCCGTCAATTTTTTTTGCCCCGTTTCCTCCACCACACCTCTTTACTGTCCATATGAGGGGTTTTGGTCGCGGTAGTTTCAAAAAAACTCGACCCGATTCTTCCCGGGCCATGAACACTTGGTTTTCCATGCACCGCGACTGTCCCACGGTGCATAGGATCAGTCCGCGATCAGTTTATCCTATCCCATCAATTTTTTTGCCCCATTTCCTCCACCACACCTCTTTACTGTCCATATGAGGGGTTTTGGTCGCGGTAGTTTTAAAAAAACTCGACCTGATTCTTCCCGGGCCATGAACACTTGGTTTTTCATGCACCGCGACTGTCCCATGGTGCATAGGATCAGTCCGCGATCAGTTTATCCTATCCCGTCAATTTTTTTTGCCCCGTTTCCTCCACCACACCTCTTTACTGTCCATATGAGGGGTTTTGGTCGCGGTAGTTTCAAAAAAACTCGATCCGATTCTTCCCGGGCCATGAACACTTGGTTTTTCATGCACCGCGACTGCAGTGGATCAGTCCACGATCAGTTTATCCTATCCCGTCAATTTTTTTTTGCCCCGGTTCCTCCACCACACCTCTTTACTGTCCATATGAGGGGTTTTGGTCGCGGTAGTTTCAAAAAAACTCGACCCGATTCTTCCCGGGCCATGAACACTTGGTTCTTCATGCACCGCGACTGTCCCACGGGACATGGGATCAGTTCGCGATCAGTTTATCGTATCCCGTCAATTTTTTTTGCCCCGTTTCCTCCACCACACCTCTTTACTGTCCATATGAGGGGTTTTGGTCGCTGTAGTTTCAAAAAAACTCGACCCGATTCTTCTCGGGCCATGAACACTTGGTTTTTCATGCACCGCGACTGTCCCACGGTGCATAGGATCAGTCCGCGATCAGTTTATCTTATCCCGTCAATTTTTTTTGCCCCGTTTCCTCCACCACACCTCTTTATTGTCCATATGAGGGGTTTTGGTCGCGGTAGTTTCAAAAAAACTCGACCCGATTCTTCCCGGGCCATGAACACTTGGTTTTTCATGCACCGCGACTGTCCCACGGTACATAGGATCAGTCCGCGATCAGTTTATCCTATCCCGTCAATTTTTTTTGCCCCGGTTCCTCCACCACACCTCTTTACTGTCCATATGAGGGGTTTTGGTCGCGGTAGTTTCAAATAAACTCGACCCAATTCTTCCCGGGCCATGAACACTTGGTTTTTCATGCACCGCGACTGTCCCACGGTGCATAGGATCAGTCCGCGATCAGTTTAGCCTATCCCGCCAGTTTTTTTCCCCTGTTTCCTCCACCACACCTCCTTACTGTCCATATGAGGGGTTTTGGTCGCGGTAGTTTCAAAAAAACAAGACCCGATTCTTCCCGGGCCATGAACACTTGGTTTTTCATGCACCGCGACTGTCCAACGGTGCATGTAGTATCCCCCAACCGGCCTAAGGAAGATGGGACGGCCATGGGACCAGAAAACTTGAACGGGAAGTCCGGAGAGACTAAATCAAGTGTCCCATAGGCGTATTAGAGCTGAGACTCAGCTGGAAGGAGCTCAGCCAAGTGTGAAGTGAAGAAGTCAGCTCAGCTGAGCTGAACAGTCCAGCTGGCCAGCTAGGTCAGCTGGCAACCAGCTCAACTCAGCTGGCCGGAGTGTTAAGCTCTTGGGTCAGCTGGTCAGCTAGTGACACTAGCTGACCATGGTGGTTACCAAGCGAATGGACACCAAGAGGGGTCACACCCATTCGGCCTCCAACTTGTGCCCATTCGCTATGACTTTTGTGGCATAGAAGTTATCGGGTTTTCGTGGCTTTTTGAGGCACCAAACCTTCATTTGATTCACCAGTGACACTCTAAACCCTTCATTGGTATGTATGTGATGTTTCCTTTCAGAAATTTTTGTTTCATTTCAAAGATTTTTGTACTTTTGACCGAGATTGTTCGCGATGGTGAATCTCGGGTTTTTCGGCCAAAACTTTTGGTAGAGTTCTTTTTTCTCACCAATTTCTTCACTAGACCTCTTTTATATACTTTTGAGGAGTTTAGGTCGTGGAATTTTGAAAAAAAACGAGCCAGTTTTATTTTGGGTCAGGGAACCCTTGTTACGGCCATACGGAACCTACCCGCGGTGCATAGGATGGGTTTTTCGGGTCAGTTTTTTTGCACCAATTTTTTCACCAGACCTCTTTTACGCCCATTTGAGGTGTTTAGGTCGTGGAAATTTGAAAACAAACGAGCCAATTTGTTTTTGGGTCATGGAACCTTGGTTACGTACACACGGAACCTTCCCGCGGTGCATAGGATCACTCTAACTTTTGTTAGAGTGACTTTTTTCTCACCAATATCTTTACCAGACCTCTTTTATAACCATTTGAGGTGTTTAGGTCGTGGAAATTTGAATACAACCGAGCCAATTTTTTTTGGGTCATGGAACCTTGGTTACGGCCGTACGGAACCTTCCCGCGGTGCATAGGATTGGTTTTTCGGGTCAGTTTTTTCCCCTGTTTCCTCCACTACACCGCTTTATTGTCTATATGAGGGGTTTTCGTCATGGTAGTTTCAAAACAACTCGACCTGATTCTTCCCGGGCCATGAACACTTGGTTTTTCATGCACCGCGACTGTCCCACGGTGCATAGGATCAGTCCGCGATCAGTTTATCCTATCCCGCCAGTTTTTTTTCCCCCGTTTCCTCCACCACACCTCCTTACTGTCCATATGAGGGGTTTTGGTCGCGGTAGTTTCAAAAAAACTCGACCCGATTCTTCTCGGGCCATGAACACTTGGTTTTTCATGCACCGCGACTGTCCCATAGTGCATAGGATCAGTCCGCGATCAGTTTATCCTATTCCGTCAATTTTTTTGCCCCGTTTCCTCCACCACACCTCCTTACTGTCCATATAAGGGGTTTTGGTCGCGGTAGTTTCAAAAAAACTCGACCCGATTCTTCCCGGGCCATGAACACTTGGTTTTTCATGCACCGCGACTGTCCCACGGGGCATAGGATCAGTCCGCGATCAGTTTATCCTATCCCGTCAATTTTTTTTGCCCCGTTTCCTCCACCACACCTCTTTACTGTCCATATGCGGGGTTTTGGTCGCGGTAGTTTCAAAAAAACTCGACCCGATTCTTCCCGGGCCATGAATACTTGGTTTTTCATGCACAGCGACTGTCCCACGGTGCATAGGATTAGTCCGCGATCAGTTTATCTTATCCCGTCAATTTTTTTTGCCCCGTTTCCTCCACCACACCTCTTTACTGTCCATATGAGGGGTTTTGGTCGCGGTAGTTTCAAAAAAACTCGACCAGATTCTTCCCGGGCCATGAACACTTGGTTTTTCATGCACCGCGACTGTCCCACGGTACATAGGATCAGTCCGCGATCAGTTTATCCTATCCCGTCAATTTTTTTTGCCCCGGTTCCTCCACCACACCTCTTTACTGTCCATATGAGGGGTTTTGGTCGCGGTAGTTTCAAATAAACTCGACCCGATTCTTCCCGGGCCATGAACACTTGGTTTTTCATGCACCGCGACTGTCCCACGGTGCATAGGATCAGTCCGCGATCAGTTTAGCCTATCCCGCCAGTTTTTTTCCCCCGTTTCCTCCACCACACCTCCTTACTGTCCATATGAGGGGTTTTGGTCGCGGTAGTTTCAAAAAAACAAGACCCGATTCTTCCCGGGCCATGAACACTTGGTTTTTCATGCACCGCGACTGTCCAACGGTGCATGTAGTATCCCCCAACTGGCCTAAGGAAGATGGGACGGCCATGGGACCAGAAAACTTGAACGGGAAGTCCGGAGAGACTAAATCAAGTGTCCCATAGGCGTATTAGAGCTGAGACTCAGCTGGAAGGAGCTCAGCCAAGTGTGAAGTGAAGAAGTCAGCTCAGCTGAGCTGAACAGTCCAGCTGGCCAGCTAGGACAGCTGGCAACCAGCTCAACTCAGCTGGCCGGAGTGTTAAGCTCTTGGGTCAGCTGGTCAGCTAGTGACACTAGCTGACCATGGTGGTTACCAAGCGAATGGACACCAAGAGGGGTCACACCCATTCGGCCTCCAACTTGTGCCCATTCGCTAGGGGTGGTTGGCGATCAACAAAGGGCTATAAATAGCCCACCTCCAAGCCATTTTGCGCACGCCTACAAGGCACAAAAACACACAAAATTCTCCCAAAGGCACAAGGCCAAATCGAGAGAGTTCTAGTGAGAGAGAGAAGCCGGAATTCAAGGAGAAAGGCCGGCGGTTTGAAGAAGGATTGGTGGTGGAATAAGCGATTGAGAAGAGTGCAAGGATGGCTGGTGATGCGTCCACAACTCATGGCAAAGCCACGACCACATCCAAGGTTAGAATCCGAGTCTATTCATCGCGGCCTTGGCCAAACCGTGAAGGCCAATGGCCGGTTGTACTTAGGCCGGATTTCTCTCTTTTCTTCTTTCTATTAAGCGCTGAATTCCTATGCACGACCGGCCTTAAGGCCTTGGTCGTGGTTAAGATTCTCGATCGGATGCAAGCGAAACCGAGCATGCATAGCCCAAGGATCGCGGTCGCCTCGAATGGTCTAACGGCACGTCAAGCGGACGGATGGCCGAGAATCGAGAGGCCAAGACGCGACTGGCCAGTGTGTAAACGAACCGGGGAATGTTCGTCGGTTCGCTAAGCAAACCGCTCGTCAATCGGACCCAAGCCATGTACGCCATCGCGGACCGTCTAAGGATGGTCGCGTGTGGTCCTAGGGCCGTGGTCGATCGAATGGACGCAAGGGACCGATCGCAACCATCCGCGGAACGATCGCGTCTGTTCATACGAACAGTTGCAACCGTTCGCGGTTATGCGACCCGACCGCGACCGAACGTATGACGGGCTCGGTACAGACGCGCACGGACGTGCATCGCGACCGTAAGGATCGTCGCTGTCCCGGCGATACATCCGCTACGATTAGTTCACGCGACCGTAAGGTCAAGCGTGAGATCTCGCGGTACAATCGACACGGACATGCGCATATGACCTTCCGGGCTTGCTGCGGACGCACGCTCATTACCATGGGCCAAGTTGCGGTCGCGGTTTATGAACGTGTATGGACTAAGCGGCTTATAAGAATGGAATTATAGGAATGTTAGTATTGCTTGTATAATATAAAGTTTGTGGGATCATATAGAATATAAATGCTAGGATGCATGAAAACGATTATAAACGAATATGGAAATCTCACGAACTTGTTTGTTTCAGGTGATCATGATAATGATCAGACTTAGGCGCGGACAAGCCTTGGAGCGAGTGGTGTTAGTTGGGTAGACATTGTTCTAGGACCGAATACTTATTAGCATAATGCGTTTGAACTACATTGTATTTGGTACCTTTTGATTATTAATAAAATGTCTACTTTTGCCTTAGTCTATATATATAAATCGAATTGAATGAACGAAAGTGATGGAAATTGTTTAAGTATTGAAATAAGGGGCTTGAGGTTCACAAACGAACCTCAAGTTAAATTGAATAAGTAGTGGCAATCCGTTCCGGCCCTATGGCCGGGATAGGCCTTGTCAAGTTGGTATCAGAGCGGAGTTATTTCCTAGGCTGGGGTTAGGGGCTACACCACTCGTCCAAGCCCGAATTGTCCGCATAGAAAAGTTAGACTTGTTTAGGACTTGAAATTTGATTGGATATATATGGATTGTCTTGTTGAATTTCAGGTTGGAAAAAGAAAGTCCAAGAGGACAAAAGATAAGGACAAGGAGACGTCTGCGACCGGCCACGGCCCGAGAGTCCAGACCACTCCTGTCACGCCAAGGGCAACCGGTCCTGAGGTTGACCCAACGGCCACTGGGCCCAATGCTACACTGATTCCCGACGGGACTAGGGTTGAACAACCGCACGTCCAAACCGGGAACGATGAGCATATGGGTGAGTCTTCATCTCATGCGGCTCGAGATGAGAGCGGCCATGAGATGGATGACGCCACAGGTGGTGGTGACTGTGAGCCTTTGACAGCAGTCCCGAACATCGGTCAGATGTGGACTATGTTAAAGGAAGTGATGGGCCAGCTCACGGTACTGAACCAGAGCCTTTCTGGTCAGAAACCGGCTGAGGGTGAGCCGCGGACCATGGTTCCTGAGACCACGGGTCTGAGTGATGATGACTCGGATGTATTAGTGGTAGAGTCACCGACCCCTAAAAAGGTCCGAAAGGTGGACTACCTCAACGTTCTAGGTCACATCACCAAGTTGGGCACAAAACACTTCAAGGGAAGTGCTGGCCCACTTGAGGCTGATGAATGGAAGTCACGGCTTGTCCGGAACTTCCGTTCTACCCGTTGCCCTAAAGATTACCGTAAGGACATAGCGACCCACTTCCTGGAAGGGGACGCTCACAACTGGTGGCTCTCTGTTGACAGGCGCACCAAGGGCCTCATCAACTCCTTTGCGGAGTTTGAGGTAGAGTTCAACCGGAAGTACTTCCCGGCGGAGGCCTGGGATCGTATGGAAGGTAAATACTTGGGCTTGGTCCAGGGCCGCAGGTCGGTCCGTGAGTATGAGGCCGAGTTCGACCGTCTCAGACGTTACGTGGGACGGGATGTTGAGGACGAGCCGGCACAGGTGCGTCGCTTCCTTCGCGGCCTGCGAGTGGAGTTACGTACCCACTGCTCGGTTTGTACCTACAACAGTGTTTCCGAGCTAGTCGGGAGGGCAGCTACGGTGGAAGCCAATTTGGCTGAGGATAACCGCGTTGGCTCAAAGGACAAGGTGTCCAGTCAACCCGGGAAGGACCTAAAGAGGAAGAGAGATCAGACGGCTGATGCTCCCTCCTCTGACCGCGCCAGATGTGCCACATGTGGCAAACGACACTTAGGGAAGTGTTGGAAAGCCGATGTTGCATGCGCGAAGTGTGGCGGCAAGGACCACGAGTCACGGAGCTGTCCACAGAACAAGGGGCGTGAAGAGGTGACCGAGAGACCAGTGACATGCTATCTCTGCGGCCAAGCTGGGCACTACATCCGAGAGTATCCCAAGCGCCAAGATGGGAAGCAAAGCGCGCCAGAAGTGAACCGGGGTCAGGGAGACCGCGCGGCTACGGCCAAGGGTCAAACTGTGAAACCTCGGGTTTACGAACTGGTGAAGGACTCAGGGGAGGCCGGCTCATATGATGCAATCACTGGTACGTTACTGGAACCCTGACCTTCTTCAATATTTGATTAATGCATTGCATCATATTGGGGGAAAAACGGGATGCGCTTACACATTTGAGGGCGATGTGTAGGGACCGTTTTGATAGGCGGTGTGGAGACATTGACCTTGTTTGATTCCGGGGCTACACACAGTTTTGTGAGTCCCGGGATGATTGGGAAAGGCTTGTTCCAAAGTGAACAAGCAGCCGGCCAAGGCATTGTGAATGCCGGCCAAGGCATTGTGAATGCCGCCGGTGGGCAAGTAATGCCTATGCTAGGGTTAGTCAGAGATGTGCCTGTTGGGAATGTCCTGAAATCTACCGTACTATCTCTAGAAAGTATGATAAGTGTCGAGATCAGACATAAGTCATAAATACTGGGTGATCATGATGGCTTGCTAGAGTCCGCTCATCATCTATAAGTTTAGGAGTTATTACCAGTATTGTATGATCCCGAAGGGTCACACACCATAGCTAACGGGAAAGTTAAATGGAAATAATACGGTAAGATGCAATGGCATTTACTGTATTGGATCAGAGTTTTGGGCAAGACAAAATACAGGCTTTTTGTCTGTTTTGTGTTTTTGGCCCAAAAGATTAATGAGCCATTAGTCTAATGACTTGGGCCCATTAATGAGATAAAAGAGAATTAGAAAAACCCTAAGGGAGCAAGGCTTCCTGCGATTTTTCTAAGCTCAGCCGCGAGTCTCTCTCTCTCATCTCTCTCTCTCTGATTCTTCCACATCTTTGGTCTAGCAGCCGTCCCGTGCTTGTAAGAGTGTGGATACTCGAGGAGGAATAGGTGTTACCATCTGTTCTAGCTGATCTCATCATTACCATCCATCATCCGCTGCAATCTGAAAGGTAGTGATCAGGTTTGGTTTATGATTCATTTGACGAGAACCTAGATCTGTTTAAGGATTTGTGTTAGGTTGTAATTGAGAATTAAACCTTGAAAACACCAATGATCCTTCAGTGGTATCAGAGCCAGGCATTAGGTTTCTTGTGAAATTGGATCATATGAAAATTGATTAATTGATTAATTGATTTTGTAATTGGATAATCGGCTGCTAATAAGGTTTGTTATAATCGAATGTATTTCGTTGTTGAATGAAACCCTAAATCGATCGCATGATTATAGCTGTTATTAATAATTGAATGGCCGAGCATGTTAATAACACGATGTTAATATGCGGCTCATTAATTGAATGAAACCCTAACCGCAAGCGATGCTATCGATCGCGTGTTATTGGCTGAAAGCGCATGATCAGCTTGGCCAAGATCGACTAACGATCGTGAGGCAGGTTGGGATCGTGCGTGCCGTGTAACCGATGGGCGATAAGCGTGATGAGTGGGCCATGATGCATTGTGCCGAAGTTGATCCGTTGCAATGATCGATCACAAACGATCGTGAGCAACTGTGATGGATCATGGGCCCACATATTGCGTTAATGGGCCGAGTTGGATCTAGGATCCGATCGTTTGGCCCATTAAAATTTTACGTCCCGCGAATAGTCAATCGGTTAAACCGAGCTTCGCGGTTCGTTGCCCAAAACCACACCGATTAAACCGGTCCATTTAATTGGCGGTTAATTGTGTGTTTAAAGCCTTAAACCGCAAGTTAAATCAAATTGGCTAAAACACTAGGTGTTTCTTCCCGGTTTTGGATTTAACTGAACCGATCCAACTTATTGGTGGTTCAAGCGGTTAACCCAAATCGCGGTTTGCTGGAAATAATTTAATACATGGTATTATTTAATTTCTGGTTAAACCGGATTTAAATTCATAAAATTGAATTTTAACCTAAACCGAAGGCTGGTCTAAGTTTGATTTGGTTGGACCAAATAATTTAGAGCTGGTCTGGTTTAGTAAATAACCGATGGTTTTGATAGTTAATTTGGTCTTGGACCAGAATTAATAAACCGGATCGGTTATGTCAAATTATTGGGCCAGCTGGAATTCTATGGTCTCGGGCCAAGAATTGGGCCTATAATTTGTGACCCAACCCAAAATATTTAATAAAATATTAAATTAGAAATTTCTATTTTTAGTAAGTTACTAAATTTAGAAAGTTTCTAAAATAAGAAAGTTTCCCAAAATAGTAATCTTCTATTTTGGAAATAAAACTTAAAATCCTCAAAAACAATATCGAGCTTGGATGTCTTTCCAATCTTGTCAGCTGCTTAACGCTTACTTGATTACATATATGGCTTACAGTGTGAGGTGTCTGTTTTCGCGTAAGTAAAGTAGTATATAGTCACTAATTTCATTGGGAGTCCCAGATTTTAGTGATTATTTGGCTGTAAGAGATTGGTTTCCTTGACTGGGCCATCGGGAGTCCCGGGCCTTGAGACATCTGGTGAATTTGGGCCTCGGGTCCAATTCACAACCGAGAGTTATTGGTTATAACTAGCTGTGTGTATGCTTACCAAGTATAGCTAATTCTGGGTGACGGCCAGTGGCCCACTTTGGATTTAGCTAAACATGGGTCTCGGAATCATTGTATTCTTATGAGGTTAAACAAAGAAATTTTGAATACAATGCGAGTTTTCTTATAAGTTGTTAAGATTACTCTTTTATGAACTTAATAACTAAAATCTCTAATGTCTCATTTTTCAGCTATGTCAAGCACAACAACACAAAACACTTTCTCGATCCGGTCTGCCCTTGAGAAGGACAAACTGAACGGATCAAACTTCCTGAACTGGTCCAGGAACCTGAGACTTGTGCTCAGGCAGGAGAAGAAGGCTTATGTCCTTGAAAGAGCTCTCTCTCCTAGACCTGCGAATAATGCCGCACAAGCTGTGAAGAATGCTTGGGATACGCATTCTTCAGATGCTAATGACGTGATTTGCCTGATGTTGGCGACAATGGCTCCCGAACTGCAGATGCAGTGGGAAGGCCTGACTTGTCCCATGGAGCTGATGGCAAATCTGAAAGCGTTGTTTCAGGAGCAGGCTCGTACAGAGAGATTCCAAACTGTTAAGAATCTCTTGGACTGTAAAATGGCTAAGGATGCAGCAGTGAGTCCACATGTTCTGAAAATGATGGGTTATCTCGATCATTTGACTAGGCTCGACTGTCCTATAAGCCAAGAGCTTGCTTGTGATATCGTTCTGCAGTCTCTTACTCCTGCATATGACCAGTTCATCTTGAACTATAATATGCATGGGTTGATAAAGACGTTGCCTGAGCTACATGGTATGCTCAAGACTGCAGAACCGAATCTGAAGAAGACCAAGGAGTCGTCTGTACTCATGGTTCAGAAGGGCAAGGGTTTTAAGAAATCCGCTGCAGACAAGGGAAAGGGCAAGGTAGTCAGCAATGAAAAGGCCAAGCCCAAGCCCGTGTCCAAAGCTGGGCCTTCTGACATCTGTCACTTTTGTAAAGAGGCAGGGCATTACCGCAGGGACTGTAAGAAATACCAGGAAAGTCTGAAGAAGAAGAAGTCCTTGGAGACTAAATCTTCAGGTATTTTTGTTATTGAAGTAAATACTACTACTTCTGATAATACCACTTGGGTATTAGATACTGGATGTGGGGCTCATATTTGTACTAATATGCAGGCGCTCAGCAACAGTAGAAGGTTGAAGCAAGGGCAAGTAGAGTTGCGGGTTGGCAATGGAGCGAAGGTTCCAGCACTGGCCGTTGGCACTTACTTGTTGTCTTTACCTTCTGGATTGATTTTAGAACTTGAGAATTGTTATTTTGTACCTGCTATAAGCAGAAATATCATTTCAGTTTCATTGTTGGATTTGCAAGGATTTGATTTTTCTATTAAGAATAAATTGTGTTCCTTTAATCTCAATGATATGTTCTATGGCTGTGCCCCTCTTATAAATGGGCTGTACATGCTGGATCAATCTGCTCCAGTGTATAACATAAATACAAAACGGTTCAAATCTAACGAAGAAAATGAAACGTTTCTCTGGCATTGTCGTTTGGGGCACATTAGTGAGAAACGCGTCAAGAGGCTCCATTCAAATGGACTCTTGGGCTCATTTGACTTTGAGTCTTGTGAGCAATGCGAATCTTGTCTAATGGGCAAAATGACACGGGCCCCTTTCAATAAACCCACAGAAAGGGGCAGTGAACTATTGGGCCTGATACATACTGACGTGTGTGGCCCAATGTCCACAAGTGCTAGAGGAAACTTTCAGTACTTCATTACATTCACTGATGATTTCAGTAGATATGGATATGTCTACTTGATGAAACATAAGTCGGAAACCTTTGAAAAGTTCAAGGAATTCCAGAATGAAGTACAGAACCAGCTTGGTAAAAGTATTAAAGCTCTTCGGTCGGACCGAGGAGGAGAATACTTGAGCCAGGAATTTCGTGATCATCTGAGTGAGTGTGGGATTATCTCCCAACTCACACCTCCTGGAACACCACAGTGGAATGGTGTGTCTGAGAGAAGGAATCGGACATTGTTAGATATGGTCCGAACCATGATGAGTCACACAGACCTTCCTATATCCCTTTGGGGATATGCTTTGCTAACCGCAACGTTCACACTGAACAGAGTGCCATCAAAGGCAGTAGCAAAGACACCATATGAGATATGGACTGGAAAAGCTCCAGCAATGTCTTTTCTCAGAATTTGGGGTTGTGAAGCCTATGTCAAAAGATTAATCTCAGACAAGCTTACACCAAAATCTGACAAATGCTACTTCATTGGTTATCCTAGGGATACCAAGGCTTATTACTTCTATCTGCGATCCGAGAACAAAATCTTTGTTGCTCGGGATTGTACTTTTCTTGAAAGGGAGTTTCTCTCTAGAAAAGATAGTGGGAGTAAGGTACAACTTGATGAAATTCAAGAAGGACAGGAACCTGTTCAACCTAATGAGGAAGAACAGCAGGATGAATTACATGAAGTTGTAATAGAACCTGAACCTGCAGTACCTGAAGTTCGAAGATCCGGAAGGATCCGTCAGGAACCTGATAGATATCAGGGGTTCCTTGTGACTAATTGCCATGATCTTTTGATCATTGACGGTGATGAACCCTCGAACTTTGCAGAAGCCATGATGGGCCCTGAGTCCTTAAAGTGGCGTGAAGCCACTGAATCCGAAATGGACTCCATGTCTGCTAACCGAGTGTTTTCACTGGTTGATTTACCTGCTGGTGCAAAAGCCATCGAGTGTAAATGGATCTTCAAGAAGAAGATAGACGTGGATGGAAATGTCCAGATTTACAAAGCCATGTTGGTGGCAAAAGGTTTCAAGCAAATTCATGGTATAGACTATGATGAAACCTATTCACCAGTGGCAATGATGAAATCAATTCGGATTCACCTAGCAACTGCTGCTTATTATGACTATGAGATTTGGCAGATGGATGTGAAAACCGCCTTCCTGAATGGAATCTTGGAGGAGGATGTGTATATGACACAACCTGACGGTTACATTGATCCTAAGAATGCTGGGAAAGTATGCAAGCTTCACAAATCCATTTATGGATTGAAGCAAGCATCGAGGAGTTGGAATCTTCGTTTTGATGAAGCAATAAAGAACTTTGACTTCATCAGAAACCAAGAGGAACAATGTGTGTATAAGAAAACTAGTGGGAGCAAAGTGGCGTTTCTTATCCTATATGTCGATGACATATTGCTTCTTGGAAATGATATTCCAATGCTGAAGTCTGTTAAAGACTGGCTGGGAAGTTGTTTTTCCATGAAGGACATGGGTGAAGCCGCGTATGTTCTTGGAATCCGAATCTTTAGAGACAGATCTAAAAAGCTGATTGGAATTTGTCAAGATGCTTATATAGATAAAGTCCTGCATCGATTCGGAATGGATAAATCCAAGAAGGGGTTCACGCCAATGATACATGGTGCTACACTAAGCAAGGATCAGTGTCCTAAAACACCTGATGAGCTTAAGCGCATGAGTAGGATTCCTTATGCTTCGGCTATAGGATCTATCATGTATGCCATGATCTGTACTCGTCCTGATGTTGCTTATGCACTAAGCATGACGAGTAGGTACCAGTCAAGTCCAGGTGAGAGTCACTGGATTGTCGTAAAGAATATCCTGAAGTATTTGAGAAATACTAAGGATAAGTTCTTGGTTTACGGAGGAAGTGAAGTGCTTGAAATCAGTGGATTCACGGATGCAAGTTTTCAGACAGATAAGGATGATTTCCGGTCACAGTCTGGCTACATCTTCTGTCTGAATGGTGGTGCAGTAAGTTGGAAGAGTTCCAAGCAGAGCACCGTAGCAGATTCCACGACTGAAGCTGAATACATCGCTGCTTCAGAAGCTGCGAAGGAAGGAGTTTGGATTAGGAACTTCTTGATTGAACTCGGTGTATTCCCTAATGCCACTGAGCCCTTGGCACTGTATTGTGACAACAATGGTGCAATTGCTCAAGCCAAGGAACCGAGACATCATCAGAAATCCAAACACATTATGAGAAGGTATCACCTGATTCGTGATATAGTGAATAGAGGCGAAGTGATGGTCAGCAGAGTTCCCACTGATGAGAACGTGGCTGACCCGTTGACAAAGCCACTCCCGAGACCTAAGCACGAGTTGCATACTGCTGCTGTAGGAATTAGAGATATTCAAATGTAATCTCTTTTTGAGTGGGAGTTGTGAGGGCTTTTGTTTTAGTTATTTTGATTGGTTCATGTAAACATTTTAAATGTTAATGAAATTTTATTTCTGGATTATTTTTAACTGTGATATAAAATAATCGTTCCAAAATGATTCATGTCATTATATATGGGTCATCGAAGTACATGAGTAGACTTGATCCTGAAACCCCATATTTAACGAAATGACATAAATCATAGTGTCCATAGTCGAAGGTTGTTGAAATTGGAGCACCAACAACCTGTAGAGACTAGATTGTGTTGAGACTTATGACCAAGTTTCGAGGGGTCATAGATGTGCGGCATCAAAGTCGACACATAGGTATATGTAGGGGAACATATGACCGGACATGGCCCGCTGATGAGAACTCTACAAGATATTAATATCTGTGTCATAAGAGGTTCTCATATACGACTATAGAGTATAGTCCTTAGACCTGAGTTCGCATGCATGTGGCTGCACATGGAGTAATACGCTTTGATCATTGTCTAACGCTGTTTCGTAACTGGGAGCTATACGGACCTTGGTTGGGTGTATTATGAATTGTGTAGTTCATAGTGATGGAACAAGATGGGATTTGTCCCTGCTGTTTAACGGAGGTAATATCTCTAGGCCAATCGGAGATTTGATAGCTGGTAAGAGAATGGCCATTCCCAAACGGACTTGCCCAAGTCGTTTGAATTGTCAGTATCAAATCTGGTCCGATAAACATGGTCTGGCTATATAAGGATGACACGTATCTTGCCTTATGCCAGATCGAGATATTAAGACAAAAGGACTAGGGAATGTAGGATTCCAGTACAATCGGAAGATTGTTGGGAATGTCCTTTGTAGAATTCCAGTACAAGTGGGAGATTGTTGGGAATGTCCTGAAATCTACCGTACTATCTCTAGAAAGTATGATAAGTGTCGAGATCAGACATAAGTCATAAATACTGGGTGATCATGATGGCTTGCTAGAGTCCGCTCATGATCTATAAGTTTAGGAGTTATTACCAGTATTGTATGATCCCGAAGGGTCACACACCATAGCTAACGGGAAAGTTAAATGGAAATAATACGGTAAGATGCAATGGCATTTAGTGTATTGGATCAGAGTTTTGGGCAAGACAAAATACAGGCTTTTTGTCTGTTTTGTGTTTTGGGCCCAAAAGATTAATGAGCCATTAGTCTAATGACTTGGGCCCATTAATGAGATAAAAGAGAATTAGAAAAACCCTAAGGGAGCAAGGCTTCCTGCGATTTTTCTAAGCTCTGCCGCGAGTCTCTCTCTCTCATCTCTCTCTCTCTGATTCTTCCACATCTTTGGTCTAGCAGCCGTCCCGTGCTTGTAAGAGTGTGGATACTCGAGGAGGAATAGGTGTTACCATCTGTTCTAGCTGATCTCATCATTACCATCCATCATCCGCTGCAATCTGAAAGGTAGTGATCAGGTTTGGTTTATGATTCATTTGACGAGAACCTAGATCTGTTTAAGGATTTGTGTTAGGTTGTAATTGAGAATTAAACCTTGAAAACACCAATGATCCTTCAGTGCCCGTTTCCATTGGAGGCGTGAGCATGCCGGCTGACCTAGTGGTGGTCCAACTCAAACATCACGAAGTGATCTTGGGTATGGACTGGCTCGGTCAAAACCGAGCCACCATTATATGTCACCGGGGAAGGGTGAAGTTCGAGAAACCTGAGGGTAAGGTTGTGTTCCAAGGAATACGGCCAACCTCGGGAAGCTTGGTCGTCTCTGCTATCCAAGCAGAGAAGATGTTGGCTAAAGGATGTGAAGCATACTTAGCCACAATCACGATCAAGGAAGTAGGGCCGGAGGCTAAGGTTGGGGAAATCCCAGTGGTTAAGGACTTTGAGGACGTTTTTAGACCATTAGAAGGCTTGCCGCCTGACCGGTCTGATCCGTTCGTCATTGAACTTGAACCCGGAACGAAACCCTTATCCAAGGCGCCATATAGAATGTCCCCAGCCGAGATGGCTGAGTTGAAGAAGCAGTTAGAGGAACTGCTGGACAAAGGCTTTATTAGGCCGAGCAGTTCTCCTTGGGGAGCGCCTGTCTTATTCGTCAAGAAGAAGGACGGGAGCCTCCGCTTGTGCATAGACTACCGAGGCATCAACCGGGTTACTGTCAAGAACAAGTACCCATTGCCCCGGATAGACGAGTTGTTAGACCAACTCAAGGGTTCGACCGTGTTCTCCAAGATCGACCTCGCTTCGGGATACCGTCAAATCCCGATAGCACCAGAGGACGTGAGGAAGACCGCGTTCCGTACTCGGTATGGACACTACGAGTTTGTAGTCATGCCGTTCGGTCTAACAAATGCACCAGCCGCGTTCATGAAGATGATGAACGGTGTCTTTCGGGAATGGTTAGACAGTTTTGTCATCATATTCATTGATGACATACTTGTTTACTCCAAGAACCCTAAGGAACATCGGGAACATCTTAGGATCGTGTTGGAGAAGCTGCGGGAACAGAAGCTCTATGCCAAGCTAAGTAAATGTAGCTTCTGGCAAGAGCGGATTGGCTTCCTAGGACTCATAGTGTCGGCGGAAGGAGTGGCAGTTGATCCGGAGAAGATCCGGTCAATTGAGGATTGGCCAAGACCGAGAAACGCGACTGAGGTCCGAAGCTTTCTAGGTCTGGCCGGCTACTACAGACGTTTTGTCCAAGGGTTTGCAAGTATGGCCAAGGCCATGACGAAGCTGACCGGGAAAAACGTGAAGTTTGTATGGACTGATGCCGCGGAGAAGAGTTTTAAGGAACTCAAGGAGATGTTGACTAAGGCGCCAGTTCTGACTCAACCCCAAGATGATGTGCCTTACGTGGTTTACACAGATGCGTCAATCAATGGGTTGGGATGTGTGTTGATGCAAGAAGGGAAAGTGATTGCATATGCTTCAAGGCAATTAAGGAAACATGAGGGGAACTATCCCACTCATGATCTTGAGATGGCCGCTGTAGTATTTGCACTTAAGATCTGGAGATCTTATCTCTACGGAGCGAAAGTGCAACTATTTACAGACCATAAGGGCCTGAAGTATGTGTTCACCCAATCTGAGCTCAACCTTCGTCAAAGGAGATGGATGGAACTAGTGGCCGATTACGATCTGGACATTACTTACCATCCAGGGAAGGCCAACCTCGTGGCCGACGCCTTAAGTAGGAAAAGGACCGAGGTGGCTAGTGAACGGGATGCAGAGACTTTGGTCGGAATGGTCCGTTCCTTGCGTCTCAATGCATTGACCGTGGGAGAGGAGCCAATTGGCTTAGGGGCAGCGGACCAAGCAGATATTCTGACTAAGGTTTGGCTTGCTCAGAAAGATGATGAGGAATTGGTGAAAGCCGCTGAGAACAACCATACGGAATACCAGATCTCCAACAATGGGACGATTGTGGTAAATGGCCGAGTCTGTGTGCCAAACGTATGGGAACTGAAGGAAGTCATCTTACGAGAGGCTCATCAGTCTAAGTTCTCAATTCATCCCGGCCAAACCAAGATGTACTATGACCTCAAACGGTACTATCATTGGGTTGGGATGAAGCCTGATGTAGCTGATTGGGTGGCCAAGTGCCCGACCTGTCAACTAATCAAGGCTGAACGCCAAGTCCCGAGTGGTCTGCTACAAAGTCTTCCCATTCCGGAATGGAAATGGGATAACATAGCTATGGACTTTGTGACCGGTTTGCCTACGACCCGGAACAGGCGAGATGCCATTTGGGTTGTGGTAGATAGGCTCACAAAATCCGCCCACTTCTTGGCCATCAAGAAGACGGACGGAGTGGGGAAGTTGGCTGAGTTATACATTGATGAGATCGTGAGACTTCATGGGATCCCATCAAGTATAGTTTCAGACCGGGACAGCCGGTTTACTTCTTATTTCTGGCAAGCCTTCCAGAAGGCCCTGGGAACGAGAGTAAACATGAGCACGGCTTACCATCCCCAGACGGACGGTCAATCTGAAAGGACCATACAAACCCTAGAAGACATGCTAAGGGCGTGTGTTCTTGAATGGGGTGTTGGAATTATGTCCAGTAATCTCTGTACTGTCTCTAGAAAGTAAGAGTATGTCAATGATCAGACATAAGTCATATAATACTGGGGGTCATGATGGCTTGCTAGAGTCCGCTCATGATCTATAAGTCTTGGATTTATTGCCTTTATTATATGATCCCATATGGGTCACACGCCTAAGCTAACAGGAAACTATAAGGGAATGGTTCAGCAGAAGTATGGTAAAAGTGCCAGGCATTTACTGTACTTAGAGAGATTAAAGGGCCTGATTAAATCTAAGGGATTTAATCAGATTGGGACTTGGGCCCAAAAGCCCAAAAGAACTAGACATAAGTTTTATAAATAAAACTTAATCTAGCTCTCTCTCTCTCAACTCTCTCTGCGCCTCCCTCCTCTCTGGTCTAGCAGCCATTCTTCCTGAAGTGTGCGTGTGTGAACCTCTGGAGGAGCTGTCCCTTGGCGGTTCTACTGATCTCTGACAATACCTCATCAATCCGCTGCATAAACAAGGTATTCACTGAGATCTCTTTATGATTCTGCAAGAGAACCTAGATCCAATATGTTTAGTGTTGGAATTGTGTCCAGTAATCTCGGTACTGTCTCTAGAAAGTAAGAGTATGTCAATGATCAGACATAAGTCATATAATACTGGGGGTCATGATGGCTTGCTAGAGTCCGCTCATGATCTATAAGTCTTGGACTTATTGCCTCTATTATATGATCCCATATGGGTCACACGCCTAAGCTTACAGGAAAATGTGTAGGAACGGATTGACAGAAGTACGGTAAAAGTGCTAGGCATTTACTGTACTTAGAGATTAAAGGGTTCAGCAATCGTGTGTCGATCGATACACAAGGTGTGTCGATCGACACAGTGCGTGAACGCCTAGGAAATAATAAGACCGAGAATTGGGCCCGAAAGTCCATGAGAACTAAGACAGGTTTTAAATGAATAAAACCTGACCTAGCTCTCTGATTCTCTCTAGGTCTGCGCCTCTCTCTCTCTCTCTGTCGCCTCCCTCCTCGTGGTCTAGCAGCCAGATTCCTTTGCGTGCGTGTGTGAACCTTTGGAGGATCCATCCCTTGGTGGCTCTCTGATCTCTGACCTGTTCTCCCTTTCCGCTGCACAAAACAGGTAAAAGGTGAGATCATCAATTGTTTCTAATCAAGAGAACCTAGATCCGCATGTTTAGGATAATCTGAATCAGAGAATTGAATCAGGATTCATCTAAACAATCCTTCAGTGGTATCAGAGCTATTGGTTCTGGTTTTTCTTGTTTAGATTCAAGTTTAGGATTGTTTTCTTGTTTAAGGAGTGTTTTGAATCAACTACTGATAAGAGAAATCACTTAAGCAACAAGGAATTGAAACCTAAACACATTTGAAATCGCAAAAACCAAACTATATTGATTTGGAATGCGATTTTTCAAAAGTAAGAATCGGCTGTGATCGCATGGATCGATCGATACGATCGCATGGATCGGTCGACACAATCCGAGAATATCTCGGCCAAACCTGATAACCGTCCGTGCATGCGTGAGAGCATCGATCGATACAGGATCGATGCACGATCGATGCAGGATTGATGCTTAGAGCATCGACCGATGCGGTTGATGGATCGATCGATGCGGTTGGTTCATCGACCGATATGGTTGGTTTAAGGCTCGGTTTAATGATTTTATTAAAATTATAAACGTCACGGTTTAATAAACAGACTTAATAAATTTATTAAGTTCTGGTTAAACCGGGATAAGAAATCCAAAGTCGTAAATTGGATTTTGTGCCTAAACCAGGATTTTCTAATTTGATTTGGTTGGACCAAATAAATTGAGAAAATCCGGTTTAGTAAATAACCGGTTGACAATTGTGGTCATCGTAGTAATTAAAATTTGGTTAGACCAATTTTAATGAACCAGACCGGTTATGTCATTTAATTGGACAATTGGGTCATGTCTTGGACATGGACCAATTCTTGGGCCTCGGGCCAAGAAGTTAAAACAATTGGGCCAATTATTTGAGTCTTTCTTCAGATTAATTTAGAATTTATTTTATAAAATTATAAAGTCGATTTTAAATTAAAGTTTCCGAAATTTTGAAATTAGAAAGTTTCTTAAATTAGAAGTTTCTAGATTTGCGGGTTTTGGATTTTAAAGAAATTTCTAAAGTTAGAAAGTTTCCGTTTTTAAGAAAGTTTCCAATTTTAGAAAGTTTCCAAAAATAGTAGGTTTCCAAAAATGGAAAGTTTCCCGAAATAGTAATCTTCTATTTTGGGAATGAATTTTTTAAATAAACCTACGAACCTCAAATAATATCAAGCGTTGGATGTCTTGTCCATTCTATGTCAGCTGTCGAAGCCCATTCAATTGTATTCATGGCCTTACAGTGTGAGGGTGTCTGCTTTTGCGTGGATAAGACGGTTTGTGATTCATAAATGTCATTGGGAGTCCCAGACATTAATGATTACATGACTGTATAGTCTGGTTTTCTTGACTAGGCCATCGGGAGTCCCGGGCCTTGAGACATCAGAGTGAATTGGGCCTCGGGCCCAGATTCACAACCAAGAGTTATATCACGGATATAATTAGCCGATATAGGGCTTACCGATATAAGCTAAGGTTGGGTGACGGCCAGTGGCCCACTTTAATCTTAGTTATATGTGGATCTTGGAATCATTATATTCTATTGAGGGTAACTGATGTTATTGAATATAATGCGTGATTAATCATATTAAATTTAATACGAGATTAATCATATTGAACATATTAACTAAAATCCTTTTATCTTAATTTTCAGTTATGACTAGCACAAACAATCAAAACACTTTCTCGATCCGGTCTATCCTTGGGATGGACAAGCTGAACGGATCAAATTTCTTGACTTGGTCGCGGAACCTGAGGCTAGTCCTCAGACAGGAGAGAAAGGACTATGTCCTTGAGAGAGCTCTCCCCATGAGGATCGGGTCCAATGCTTCTCATGCAGTATATGATGCTTGGAATAAGCATTATAATGATGCGGTAGATGTGCGTGGTCTGATATTGGCTACCATGGACTCAGACTTGCAGAAGCAATATGAGAACATGGAGTCGCCAATAGAGATGATCAGCAGCCTGAAATTGAAATTTCAGGAGCAGATTAGGGTGGAGACATACCAGTTGGTTAAGTCTCTCACTAGCTGCAAGCTACCAAATGATCATCCAGTGAGTCCTCATGTCAGTAAAATGATGGGTTACATTGATAACCTGAGGAAACTGGATTATCCAGTTAGCCAAGAATTGGCAACTGAGATCATTCTGCAGTCACTGCCGTCAAGCTATGATAAGTTCAGAAGGAACTATATCAAGAAAGGCTTAACGAAGACGCTGACTGAACTGCATGATATGCTCAAGACAGTTGAGCCAAACGTGAAGAGTACCCTGTACAATCTCATGAACGAGAAGGGTAGGTTTACTAAACCTAATGCTGACAAGGGTGAAGACAAAGTTGTCCAGATTTTGAATCATGGCAAGCGTGTGTCTTCTGAGCCCGAGTCAGATACCTCTTACGTTGGTAAGTGCTGCTACTGTAAGGAGACAGGGCATTGGAAGAGAGATTGCATTAAATTCATGGAAGATGATGAGGAGTTAAAGTCGATGTATGCGACTACTTCCTCAGGTATTCATGTTATTACTTCAAGTTCTACCTTAAAGGTATTGGATACTGGTTGTGGCACTGATATTTGTGATAATATGCAGAGCCTAAGCAACAGTAGAACGTTGAAGGAAGGGAAAGTGAAACTACATGTCTGGAAGGAGCTTGGGATGCTGCCTCAGCCGTAGGGTTTTTCACTTATAGATCCCTTTGAGGCTTGGTTTTGTATTAAGTAATTGCTACAATGTACCTGCTTTAAGCAGAGTTGTCTTTTCATTTTCTTGTAAGAATTTGAATGTTTTTCATTTTGATAAAAGACAAGTTTTGTTCTTTTGATCTTAATGAAATATTAATTGTAGCACCCTATTCATGGAATGGGTTTTATATCTTAAACCAAAGAGTGCCTAAATGTAACATAAATACCGAATTGGTTTAAATCTGATGAATTAAACCTGATTTTTCTTGGCATAAAGTCTTGGTCACATAGAGTAAGTCGGATTCAGAAATCCCATAGTCATGGACTGTTGGGCTCATTTGATAAAATATCTTATGAGACTTGAATTCTGTTTACTAGACCAAAAGGTAAAGGGCCTATCTTAGCCGAGCTAGAGAAAGGCCCAAAGGCTTATTGGACCTGGAACATACTCATGTATGTGGCCCAATGAGCAGTAATGCCAGAGAAAAACTCCTGTACTTCATTGTCTCTACTGATTACTTCAGTGAGTGTGACTGTGTTCATTTGATGAGACACAAGTCGGAATTCTTTGACATGGTCGAAAGAGTTCCAGAATGAAGTATAGGATCTAAATGACAAAAGTATTAAGACTCTGGATTAAATCACGAGTGATAATACTTAAGTCATTGATTGTGTGATCATCTGAATGAGTGTGAAATCGTTTCACAGCTCATTTCTCCTGAAAATCTGAAGGTTTTTCTGTGAGAAAGAATCAGATCTTATAAGAAATGATTAAAGATGAGTCACACGAATCTTCCATGATATTATTTAATAATAACGCTCTAAAATATCTAAGTTTATGCTGAAATAGTTCCACAAATATCAGTTGAAAGACACCACGTAAATGTGGATTGGAATCGATCCAAATTCGTCTTTACTGAGTATTTGTAGTTGTACTACTTCGCTGGTTGTCCGAAGGAAACCAAGGCTTGTTACTTTTACGTCCATTCTGTTTTCTAAGAAGGGAAGTTATTTTCCAAGAAGAACAGTGGGAGTAAAAGTATAACTCGAAGAAATTCGAGAAATACAGGAGGCTGCTTTACCTATTGAGGGAGAGCAGCGGAAGGATTTACAGATTTCTGTAGAATCTACACCTGTGGAGCCTGAAGTTCGCAGATATGAATGAATCAGTTACCAATCCGAGAGTGATTTCTCGTCATTAGTTGAACCTGATAATCATTGAAAGTTCGCATGATCTGATGATCATTTAAAGCGACGAATCTGCGAAATTCAAAGAAGCGAAAGTGAGCCCGGACTCCGAAAAATTACATTTCATGTAAGTTAGCTTCATCGATCCATTCATGGATGGAAGCAAACATATCGGAGTTGGAATCTTCGTTCTGTTGAAGTAGTCAAGGTTTTGACTTGAACAGGAACGAAGCGGAACTGTGTGTTTACTAATAGATTAGTGGGAGCGATATTGCATTTCTCATATTGTATGTCGATGACATACTGATTCTCGAAAATGACGTCCCAATGCTGCAGTCTGTAAAGGACTGGCTTGGGAGTTGGTTCTAATGATTGACATGAGTAAAGCCACGTATGTTCTTGGATTTTGGATCTAAAGATAGAGATTCGAAAGAGCTGGTAAGACAAAGTCAGGATTCTTATCCCGACAAAGTCCTACAGGTTTTCAGCATTCCAAGAAGGGTTTTATGCAAATGTCACATGGCATTACGTTAAGCAAGACACAGTGTCCTACGATAACTGCTGAGCTTAAATGCATGGATAAGATTCCATATGCGTCGGCAATTGGATCTATCATGTATGCCATGAAACGTACTTGTTCGATGTTGCTTTAATGTTAAGCAAGACAAGTAAAGACCAGTCAAATCCAGCAAAGAATCACTGGATTGCCGTAAAGAATATCCTAAAGTATTTGAGGAATACTAAGGATAAATTCTTGAGTTACGGTGAAAGTGAGGTGCTACGAGTCGGTAGAGTCTGAAAGGCAAGTTTCCAATAGACAAAGATGATTTCCGATCACAGTCCGGTTATATCTTGTGTCTATCTGGCGGTGCAAGGCACTGTTGCTGACTCCATGACTTAAGCTGAACATTTCGCAACTTGGGAAGTGGCGAAAGAGGTTGTTTGGAAAGAAGAGTTCGTCACTGAACTTGATGTGATTTCCAGCATAGATGAGACTAGCTGCACATCAGAGGTCCAAACACCTTGAGGATAGGTATAACTTATTCCGTGAGATAAATGACAGAGATGTTAAGTAGATCAGCAAGTTTCAACGAATGAGAACGTTGCTAATCTATTAACGAAGCCACTCCTTAGGCCTAAGCACGAGTCGCGGACTGTTGCTGTAGGATAAGTGAAATTAAGATGTAGTCTTAATTTCAGTGGGAGTTATTAAAGGGCTTTATTTAGTTATTGGATATGTTCTTGAAATAACATTTAAGATGTTTAATGAAATTATTATTTCAAGATTATTTTAACTGTGATGAAATAATCGTTCCAAAGTGATATAAACCATTTTATAGGTCATCGAAGTAAATGACTTGATCTTGAGTTATCAAAGTCATTTAGCTTGATCATGAGACCCTATATTTGATAAATGACTTATATCATTATGTCCCTAGTCGAAGGTTGTTGAAATTGGAACACCAACAACCGTGTGAGACTGGATTGGTACGTGACTTATGACAAAGTCTCAGTGTGTCATAGATGCGCGGCATCAAAGTCAGTACATAGGTGTATGTTGGGGAACATACGACCGGACAAGACCCGCTTATAAGAACTCTTCAGGATATTTATATCTGTGTCATAAGAGATTCTTACTACGACTATAGAGTATAGCCCTTAGACCTGAGTTCGCATGCATGTGACTGCACATGGACTGATGCACTTTGATCATTGTCTAACGCTATCGTTCTGCGATAGTTATAAGGACCTTGTTTGGGTACATTATGAAATGAGTAGTTTACAGTGATGGAACAAGACGGGATTTGTCCCTCCAATATAAATGGAGTGAATATCTCTAGGCCAATCGGAGATTTGAATACTGGAAAATGCATGGCCATGCTCAAACGGACTGTCCCGAGTCGTTTGGATTGTCAGTATCAAATCAGAGTCCGATGAACAAGATTAGGCTTTATAAGGATGACACCAATCTTGCCTTATGACTAATCAAGATATTGTGACAAAAGGATTATGAATACAGAGATTCCAGTACAAGTGGGAGATTGTTGGAATTGTGTCCAGTAATCTCGGTACTGTCTCTAGAAAGTAAGAGTATGTCAATGATCAGACATAAGTCATATAATACTGGGGGTCATGATGGCTTGCTAGAGTCCGCTCATGATCTATAAGTCTTGGACTTATTGCCTCTATTATATGATCCCATATGGGTCACACGCCTAAGCTTACAGGAAAATGTGTAGGAACGGATTGACAGAAGTACGGTAAAAGTGCTAGGCATTTACTGTACTTAGAGATTAAAGGGTTCAGCAATCGTGTGTCGATCGATACACAAGGTGTGTCGATCGACACAGTGCGTGAACGCCTAGGAAATAATAAGACCGAGAATTGGGCCCGAAAGTCCATGAGAACTAAGACAGGTTTTAAATGAATAAAACCTGACCTAGCTCTCTGATTCTCTCTAGGTCTGCGCCTCTCTCTCTCTCTCTGTCGCCTCCCTCCTCGTGGTCTAGCAGCCAGATTCCTTTGCGTGCGTGTGTGAACCTTTGGAGGATCCATCCCTTGGTGGCTCTCTGATCTCTGACCTGTTCTCCCTTTCCGCTGCACAAAACAGGTAAAAGGTGAGATCATCAATTGTTTCTAATCAAGAGAACCTAGATCCGCATGTTTAGGATAATCTGAATCAGAGAATTGAATCATGATTCATCTAAACAATCCTTCATTTAGTAGGGTTTAATCTGAATGAATTGAACCAGGATAAACACTAAACAATCCTTCAGTGGTATCAGAGCCATTGGTTCTATTAGGATTTCTTGTTAGAATCATGTTTAGGTTGTTTAGAAGTGTTTGAATCAATCATTGCTTGAAATATGATAAGAAAACACTTAAGAAACAAAAGTTAAAACCCTAAACTAAAATCGCATGAACCGATCCATAAGGAAAGGTATGCGTCGGAGTGTTGATCGGCATCGGATCACACGTCCGGATCGGTACACGACGAACGGACCGATCGCTTGGCCGGATCGTGTCGCGTTGTCGTCCCGATCGGCGTTGAGGCGCGAGAGATGGACCGATCCCGTGTCCCGCCTCTCTCGACCAGCCTATCGCCCGTCCCGTCCCGTCCCGCCTCTCGTCCCGATCGTGATCGGTTCACGTGACCAATCGGTCGGTTCAGTTTGGTTTATGGTTCGGTTTAAAATAATTAAAATTTAATCGTCACGGTTTACAGACTTAATAAAAATTATTAAATCTGGTTAAACCGTGATAAGAAATCCAATGTCGTTTAAAATTGGATTTAGTGCCTAAACCAGTGGTTTTCTAATTTGATTTGGTTGGACCAAATAAATTGAGAAAAATCCGGTTTAGTAAATGACCGGTTAACAATTGTGGTTATCGTAGTAATTAATCTTGGTTAGACCAATTTTAATGAACCAGACCGGTTATGTCATTTAATTGGGCAATTGGGTTATGTCTTGGACATAGACCAATTCTTGGGCCTTGGGCCAAGAAGTTAAAACAATTGGGCCAGTTATTTGAGTCTCTTCTTCAGATTTAATTTAAAATTTTATTTTATAATTAAAATTCGATTTTAAATTAATTTGTTTCCAAAATATTAAATTAGAAAGTTTCTTGGAATAGAAGTTTCTAGATTTGCATGTTTTGGATATTTAGGAAATTTCTATAGTTAGAAAGTTTCCAATTTTAGCAAGTTTCCAATTATGAAAGTTTCCAAAAACAGAAGGTTTCCCAAAATGGAAAGTTTCCCAAAATAGTAATCTTCTATTTTGGGATGAGATTTTAAGAAAACCTATAAACCTCAAATAATATCAAGCGTTGGATGTCTTGTCCAGTCTATGTCAGCTGTTGAAACCCATTCAATTGTACACATGGCCTTACAGTGTGAGGGTGTCTATCTTTTGCGTGGGTAAGACAGTTTGTGATTCATTAATGTTATTGGGAGTCCCAGACATTAGTGATTACATGACTGTATAGTCTGGTTTTCTTGACTGGGTCATCGGGAGTCCCGGACCTTGAGACATCAGAGTGGATTGGGCCTCGGGCCCAGATTCACAACCAAGAGTTATATCACGGATATAATTAGCCGAGATAGGGCTTACCGATATAAGCTAAGGTTGGGTGACGGCCAGTGGTCCACTTTGATCTTAGTTATATGTGGATCTTGGAATCATTATATTCTTTTGAGGGTAACTAATGTTATTGAATATAATGCGAGATTAATCATATAGAACATATTAACTAAAATCCTTTTATCTTAAATTTTCAGCAATGACTACAACAAGCACACAAAACACATTCTCAATCCGGTCTGTTCTCGACAAGGAGAAGCTGACTGGAACGAACTTCCTGACGTGGTCGAGGAACTTGAGGCTGGTCCTCAAGCAGGAGAAGAAGGAATATGTCCTTCGTGATCCCCTCCCCGAGAGGCCTCCAAACAATGCCGCCAGGAATCTGCAGAATGCTTGGGAAAAGCATTCGTCAGATGAAAATGATGTCTATTGCCTGATGTTGGCAACCATGACTCCTGAACTGCAAATGCAATTCGAGAGTGTGCTGTCGCCCATCGAGATAATGGCAAGCCTGAAATCGCTTTTTCAGGAGCAGGCAAGAACTGAGAGGTTCCAGACAGTTAAGAACCTCTTAGACTGCTAGATGGCTGCAAGTGCGGCAGTGAGTCCTCATGTCTTGAAGATGATGGGTTATCTCGATCATCTTCAGAAACTCGACTGCCCTATCAGCCATGAACTTGCCTGCGACATCATTCTGCAGTCTTTGCCTGCAAGCTATGATCAGTTCATTCTGAACTTCAATGTGCATGGCTTGACTAAGACATTGCCTGAGCTTCATGGAATGCTCAAGACTGCATAGCCCAACTTGAGGAAAGCCAAGGACCCCAACGTGCTTATGGTACAAAAGGGCAAGGGCTTTAAGAAATCCTCTGCCAAGGACAAGGGAAAGGCTAAGACTGTTCAAGTCTCGGACAAGGACACGTCCAAGCCCAAGCCCAAGTCCAAGGCTGGGCCTACTGACATCTGCAGGTTCTGCAAAGAACCAGGGCATTGGAGGAGAGAATGTAAGAAATTCCTGGAAGGTCTAAAGGAATTGAAGAAGAAGACTCTGGAGACTTCTTCATCAGGTATTTTTGTTATAGAAGTTAATACAACTACTTCTGATAATACCTCATGGGTTATGGATACTGGTTGTGGGGCTCATATTTGTACTAATATGCAGGCACTCAGCAACAGTAGGAGGCTGAAGCAAGGACAAGTGGAGCTACGAGTTGGGAATGGAGCGAAAGTTCCTGCACTAGCTGTAGGCACATACTTGTTGTCTTTACCTTCGGGATTGGTTTTAGAACTTAATAACTGCTATTTTGTACCTGCGATAAGCAGAAATATTATTTCAGTTTCTTTGTTGGATTTGGAAGGTTATGATTTTTCAGTTAAGAATAAATTATGTTCCTTCAATCGCAATAATTTGTTCTATGGTTGTGCCCCTCTTACGAATGGGCTTTATATACTTGATCAATCCGCGCCAATTTATAACATTGATACCAAAAGGTTCAAACCTAATGAGGAGAACCAAACGTTTCTATGGCATTGTCGTTTAGGGCACATCAGTGAGAAACGCATTAAGAGGCTCCATTCGAATGGACTTCTTGGCTCGTTTGACTTTGAGTCATGTGAGAAATGCGAATCCTGCCTGATGGGCAAAATGACGCGGGCCCCCTTTAATAAACCCAACGAGAGGGCCAGTGACTTATTGGGCCTGATACACACTGATGTGTGTGGCCCAATGTCCACAAATGCGAGAGGAAACTACCAGTACTTCATTACCTTCAGTGATGATTTCAGCAGGTATGGATATGTTTATTTAATGAAACATAAGTCTGAATCATATGAGAGATTCAGAGAATTCCAAAATGAAGTACAGAACCAACTTGGCAAAAGCATTAAAGCTCTTCGGTCCGACCGAGGAGGAGAATACTTGAGCCAAGAGTTCAGTGATCATCTGAGAGAGTGTGGGATAGTTTCCCAACTCACTCCTCCTGGAACACCTCAGTGGAATGGTGTGTCTGAGAGGAGGAATCGCCTTATTGGATATGGTTCGATCTATGATGAGTCACACAGACCTTCCAATATCCCTTTGGGGATATGCTCTGCTAACAGCAGTGTTCACCCTAAATAGAGCGCCATCAAAAGCAGTAGCCAAGACACCATATGAATTGTGGACTGGAGAAACTCCAGCGCTGTCTTATCTTAGAATTTGGGGTTGTGAAGCCTATGTCAAGAGATTGATCTCTGACAAGCTTACACCAAAGTCTGATAAATGCTACTTCATTGGTTATCCGAAGGAAACCTAGGCTTATTACTTCTACCTACGATCCGAGAACAAGATTTTTGTTGCCCGGGATTGTAATTTTCTTGAGAGGGAGTTTCTCTCTAAGAAAAACAGTGGGAGTATGGTACTGCTTGAAGAAATTCAAGATGAACAGGATACTGCTCAACCTAATGAGGAAGAGCAGCAGGAGGACCTACAAGAAATTGTAGAGCCTGAACATGTAGTACCTGAAGTTCGAAGATCCGGAAGGATCCGTCACGAACCCGAGAGATATCAAGGATTCCTCGTGACTGACTGTCATGATCTTCTGATCATTGATGGTGATGAACCATCGAACTTCAATCAAGCCATGATGGGCCCAGATTCCTCTAAGTGGCGTAAGGCCACTGATTCCGAAATGGACTCCATGTCGGTCAACCAAGTGTTTTCATTGGTTGACTTACCCGCTGGTGTAAAAGCCATCGAGTGTAAATGGATCTTCAAGAAGAAGATCGACGTGGATGGAAATGTCCAGATTTATAAAGCCAGGTTGGTGGCAAAAGGTTTCAGGCAAGTTCACGGTGTGGATTATGATGAAACCTATTCCCCAGTGGCTATGATGAAATCTATTCGGATTCTACTAGCAACTGCAGCTTTTCATGATTATGAAATTTGGCAGATGGACGTGAAAACCGCCTTCCTGAATGGAATTCTGGAAGAGGATGTGTATATGACACAACCTGACGGTTACATAGATCCAAAGAATGCTGGGAAAGTATGCAAGCTTCATAAATCCATTTATGGATTGAAGCAAGCATCGAGGAGCTGGAATCTTCGTTTTGATGAAGCGATCAAGCAATTTGACTTCATCAGAAACGAAGAAGAACAATGCGTGTATAAGAAGACTAGTGGGAGCAAGATAGTATTTCTTATTCTGTATGTCGATGACATACTCCTTCTCGGAAACGACGTACCAATGCTGCGGTCGGTAAAGGACTGGCTTGGAAGTTGTTTTTCCATGAAAGACATGGGTGAAGCCGCATACGTTCTTGGAATCAGGATCTACCGGGATAGATCTAAAAGGCTGATAGGCTTGTGTCAAGATTCATACATTGACAAAGTCCTGCATAGATTCAGCATGGCAGATTCCAAGAAGGGCTTCACGCCAATGGTACATGGCACAACGCTAAGCAAGAAGCAGAGCCCTACGACGGCTGCTGAGCTTGAGCGCATGAAGAATATTCCTTATGCATCTGCAATAGGATCTATTATGTATGTCATGATCTGTACTCGTCCTGATGTTGCTTATGCATTGAGCATGACGAGTAGATACCAGTCTGATCCAGGTGAAAGCCACTGGATTGCCGTCAAGAATATCCTGAAGTATCTGAGACATACTAAGGATAAGTTCTTGGTGTACGGTGGAAGTGATGTGCTTGAAGTCAGTGGATTCATGGACGCAAGTTTCCAGACAGACAAAGATGATTTCCGGTCACAGTCCGGTTATATCTTTTGTCTGAATGGCGGTGCAGTTAGTTGGAGAAGCTCCAAGCAAGACACCGTTGCTGATTCCACTACAGAAGCTGAATACGTCGCCGCCTCAGAAGCAGCGAAGGAAACTGTTTGGATACGAAAGTTCATTATTGAACTAGGTGTGATACCAAATGCAGCTGAGCCTCTGGCACTGTTTTGTGATAACAATGGTGCTATAGCTCAGGTAAAGGAACCAAGATCACACCAGAAATCCAAGCATATACTAAGAAGATTTCACTTGATACGTGATATCATTAATAGAAAGGAAGTCAAGATCAGCCTAGTTGCTGAAGGATTCGTTTAGTATTTCCTGGTTCAATTCATCAGATTAATTGATCCTACTAAACATGCCAGATCTAGGTTCTCTTGCTAGAATCATAAAGGATCTCACCTGTTACCTTGTTTTGCAGCGGAAAGAGGAGGTACGGGTCAGAGATCAGCAGAACCACCAAGAGATAGATCCTCCAAAGGCTCACACACGCACGCACAGGAAATTGGCTGCTAGACCGAGAGGAGGGAGGCGCAGAAATCGAGAGAGAGAGGCGCAGACTGTGTTGAGACAATAAGAGCTAGGGCAAGTTTTATTTATTAAAACCCTTGTCCAGTTCTTATGGGCTTTTGGGCCCAATTCTCAGTCTGATTAAATCCCTTAGATTTAATCAGGCCCTTTAGTCTCTCTAAGTACAGTAAATGCCTAGCACTTTTACCGTACTTCTGCTAAACCGTTCCTACACATTTTCCTGTTAGCTTAGGCGTGTGACCCATATGGGATCATATAATAAAGGCAATAAATCCAAGATTTATAGATCATGAGCGGACTCTAGCAAGCCATCATGACCCCCAGTATTATATGACTTATGTCTGATCATTGACATACTCTTACTTTCTAGAGACAGTACAGAGATTACTGGACATAATTCCAACAATCTCCCACTTGTACTGGAATCTCTGTATTCATAATCCTTTTGTCTCAATATCTCGATTAGTCATAAGGCAAGATGAGTGTCATCCTTATAAAGTCTAATCATGTTCATCGGACTCTGATTTGATACTGACAATCCAAACGACTCGGGACAGTCCGTTTGAGCATGGTCATGCATTTTCCAGTATTCAAATCTCCGATTGGCCTAGAGATATTCACTCCATTTATATTGGAGGGACAAATCCCGTCTTGTTCCATCACTGTAAACTACTCATTTCATAATACACCCAAACAAGGTCCTTATAACTATCGCTTAACGACAGCATTAGACAATGATCAAAGCGCATCAGTTCATGTGTAGTCACATGCATGCGACCTCAGGTCTAAGGACTATACTCTATAGTCGTAGTAAGAATCTCTTATGACACAGATATAAATATCCTGAAGAGATCTTATAAGCGGGTCTTGTCCGGTCGTATGTACCCTAACATACACCTATGTACTGACTTTGATGCCGTGCATCTATGAAATCCTGAGACTTTGTCATAAGTCACATACAAATCTAGTCTCACGCGGTTGTTGGTGTTCCAATTTCAACAACCTTTGACTAGGGACAGGATGATATAAGCCATCTATCAAATATAGGGTCTCATGATCAAGCTAAATGACTTTGATGACTCAAGATCAAGTCACTTACTTCGATGACCTATAAAATGGTTCATATCATTTTGGAACGATTATTTCATCACAGTTAAAATAATCCTGAAATAATAATTTTATTATTAAACATCTCAAATGTTTTACAAGAACATATCAATAACTAAATAAAGCCCTCAAACTCCCACTCAAATTTAGATTACATTTCAATGTCTCTAATGCCTACAACTTCAGTCAGGAACTCGAGCTTAGGCCTTGGGAGTGGCTTTGTCAATGGATCAGCGACGTTATCATCTGTCTGAACTCGGCTGATCTTGACTTCCTTTCTATTAATGATGTCACGTATCAAGTGAAATCTTCTTAGTACATGCTTGGATTTCTGGTGTGATCTTGGTTCCTTTGCCTGAGCAATAGCACCATTGTTATCACAAAACAGTGCCAGAGGCTCAGCCGCATTTGGTATCACACCTAGTTCAATAATGAACTTTCGTATCCAAACAGCTTCCTTCGCTGCTTCCGAAGCGGCGATATATTCAGCTTCTGTAGTGGAATCAGCAACGGTGTCTTGCTTGGAGCTTCTCCAACTGATTGCACCGCCATTCAGACAAAAGATATAACCGGACTGTGACCGAAAATCATCTTGGACTGTCTGGAAACTTGCGTCCGTGAATCCACTGACTTCAAGCACATCACTTCCACCGTACACCAAGAACTTATCCTTAGTATGTCTTAGATACTTCAGGATATTCTTGACGGCAATCCAATGGTTTTCACCTGGATTTGACTGGTATCTACTCGTCATGCTCAATGCATAAGCAACATCAGGACGAGTACAGATCATGGCATACATGACAGATCCTATTGCAGATGCATAAGGAATATTCTTCATGCGCTCAAGCTCAGCAGCCGTCGTAGGGCTCTGCTTCTTGCTTAGCGTTGTGCCATGTACCATTGGCGTGAAGCCCTTCTTGAAATCTGCCATGCTGAATCTATGCAGGACTTTGTCAATGTATGAGTCTTGACACAAGCCTATCAGCCTTTTAGATCTATCCCGGTAGATCCGGATTCCAAGAACGTATGCGGCTTCACCCATGTCTTTCATGGAAAAACAACTTCCATGCCAGTCCTTTACCGACTTCAGCATTGGTATGTCATTTCCGAGAAGTAGTATGTCATCGTCATACAGAATAAGAAATACTATCTTGCTCCCACTAGTTTTCTTATACACGCATTGTTCTTCTTCGTTTCTGATGAAGTCAAATTGCTTGATCGCTTCATCAAAACGAAGATTCCAGCTCCTCGATGCTTGCTTCAATCCATAAATGGATTTATGAAGCTTGCATACCTTCCCAGCATTCTTTGGATCTATGTAACCGTCAGGTTGTGTCATATACACATCCTCTTCCAGAATGCCATTCAGGAAGGCGGTTTTCACGTCCATCTGCCAAATTTCATAATCATGAAAAGCTGCAGTTGCTAGTAGAATCCGAATAGATTTCATCATAGCCACTGGGGAATAGGTTTCATCATAATCCACACCGTGAACTTGTCTGAAACCTTTTGCCACCAACCTGGCTTTATAAATCTGGACATTTCCATCCACGTCGATCTTCTTCTTGAAGATCCATTTGCACTCGATGGCTTTTACACCAGCGGGTAAGTCAACCAACGAAACACTTGGTTGACCGACTTGGAGTCCATTTCGGAATCAGTGGCCTTACGCCACTTAGAGGAATCTGGGCCCATCATGGCTTGATTGAAGTTCGATGGTTCATCACCATCAATGATCAGAAGATCATGACAGTTAGTCACGAGGAATCCTTGATATCTCTCGGGTTCGTGACGGATCCTCCTGGATCTTCGAACTTTAGGTACTACAGGTTCAGGCTCTACAATTTCTTGTAGGTCCTCATGCTGCTCTTCCTCATTAGGTTGAGCAGTATCCTGTTCATCTTGAATTTCTTCAAGCAGTACCTTACTCCCACTGTTTTTCTTAGAGAGAAACTCCCTCTCAAGAAAATTACAATCCCGGGCAACAAAGATCTTGTTCTCGGATCGTAGGTAGAAGTAATAAGCCTTGGTTTCCTTCGGATAACCAATGAAGTAGCATTTGTCAGACTTTGGTGTAAGCTTGTCAGAGATCAATCTCTTGACATAGGCTTCACAACCCCAAATTCTAAGATAAGACAGCACTGGAGCTTCTCCAGTCCATAATTCATATGGTGTCTTTGCTACTGCTTTTGATGGCGCTCTATTTAGAGTGAACACTGCTGTTAGCAGAGCATATCCCCAAAGGGATATTGGAAGGTCTGTGTGACTCATCATAGACCGAACCATATCCAATAAGGTCCGATTCCTCCTCTCAGACACACCATTCCATTGAGGTGTTCCAGGAGGAGTGAGTTGGGAAACTATCCCACACTCTCTTAGATGATCACTGAACTCTTGGCTCAAGTATTCTCCTCCTCGGTCGGACCGAAGAGCTTTAATGCTTTTGCCAAGTTGGTTCTGTACTTCATTTTGGAATTCTCTGAATCTCTCAAACGATTCAGACTTATGTTTCATTAAATAAACATATCCATACCTACTGAAATCATCAGTGAAGGTAATGAAGTACTGATAGTTTCCTCTTGCATTTGTGGACATTGGGCCACACACATCTGTGTGTATCAGGCCCAATAAGTCACTGGCCCTCTCGTTAGGTTTATTAAAGGGGGCCCGCGTCATTTTGCCCATCAGACAGGATTCGCATTTCTCACATGACTCAAAGTCAAATGAGCCAAGAAGTCCATTCGAATGGAGCCTCTTAATGCGTTTCTCACTGATGTGCCCTAAACGACAATGCCATAGAAACGTTCGGTTCTCCTCATTAGGTTTGAACCGTTTGGTATTAATGTTATAAATTGGCGCGGATTGATCAAGTATGTAAAGCCCATTCGTAAGAGGGGCACAACCATAGAACAAATTGTTGCGATTGAAGGAACATAATTTATTCTTAACTGAAAAATCATAACCTTCCAAATCCAACAAAGAAATTGAAATAATATTTCTGCTTATCGCAGGTACAAAATAACAATTATTGAGTTCTAAAACCAATCCCGAAGGTAAAGACAACAAGTATGTGCCTACAGCTAGTGCAAGAACTTTCGCTCCATTCCCAACTCGTAGCTCCACTTGTCCTTGCTTCAGCCTCCTACTGTTGCTGAGTGCCTGCATATTAGTACAAATATGAGCCCCACAACCAGTATCCATAACCCATGAGGTATTATCAGAAGTAGTTGTATTAACTTCTATAACAAAAATACCTGATGAAGAAGTCTCGAGAGTCTTCTTCTTCAATTCCTTTAGACCTTCCAGGAATTTCTTACATTCTCTCCTCCAATGCCCTGGTTCTTTACAGAACCTGCAGATGTCAGTAGGCCCAGCCTTGGATTTGGGCTTGGGCTTTGGCGTGTCCTTGTCCGAGACTTGAACAGCCTTAGCCTTTCCCTTGTCCTTGGCAGAGGATTTCTTAAAGCCCTTGCCCTTTTGCACCATAAGCACATTGGGGTCCTTGGCTTTCCTCAAGTTGGGCTCTGCAGTCTCGAGTATTCCGTGAAGCTCAGGCAATGTCTTACTCAAGCCATGCATATTTAAGTTCATGATGAACTGATCATAGCTTGCAGGTAAAGACTGCAGAACGATGTCGCAGGCAAGTTCCTGGCTGATAGGGCAGTCGAGTTTCTGAAGATGATCGAGATAACCCATCATCTTCAAGACATGAGGACTCACTGCCGCATTTGCAGCCAACTTACAGTCTAAGAGGTTCTTAACTGTCTGGAACCTCTCAGTCCTTGCCTGCTCCTGAAAAAGCGATTTCAGGCTTGCCATTATCTCGATGGGCGACAACACACTCTCGAACTGCATTTGCAGCTCAGCAGTCATGGTCGCCAACATCAGGCAATAGACATCATTTTCATCTGACGAATGCTTTTACCAAGCATTATGCAGAGTCCTGGCGGCATTGTTAGGAGGCCTCTCGGGGAGGGGATCACGAAGGACATAATCCTTCTTCTCCTGCTTGAGGACCAGCCTCAAGTTCCTTGACCACGTCAGGAAGTTCGTTCCAGTCAGCTTCTCCTTGTCGAGAACAGACCGGATTGAGAATGTGTTTTGAGTGCTTGTAGTAGTCATAGCTGAAATATAAGATAAAAAGGTTATTAGTTAATATGTTCAATATGATTAATCTTGCATTATATTCAATAACATTAGTTATCCTCAAAAGAACATAATGATTCCAAGATCCACATATAACTAAGATCAAAGTGGGCCACTGGCCGTCACCCAACCTTAGCTTATATCGGTAAGCCCTATCTCGGCTAATTATATCCGTGATATAACTCTTGGTTGTGAATCTGGGCCCGAGGCCCAATCCACTCTGATGTCTCAAGGCCCGGGACTCCCGATGGCCTAGTCAAGAAAACCAGACTATACAGTCATGTAATCACTAATGTCTGGGACTCCCAATGACATCAATGAATCACAAACTGTTTTACCCACGCAAAAGATAGACACCCTCACACTGTAAGGCCGTGTGTACGATTGAATGGGCTTCAACAGCTGACATAATCTGCACAAGACATCCAACGCTTGATATTATTTGAGGTTTGTAGGATTTAGTTAAAATTCATCCCAAAATAGAAGATTACTATTTTGGGAAACTTTCCATTTTTGGGAAACCTACTAATTTTGGAAACTTTCTAAAATTGGAAACTTCCTAAAATTAGAAACTTTCTAACTATAGAAATTTTCCTAAAAACCAAAACATGCAAATCTAGAAACTTCTATTCTAAGAAACTTTCTAATTTCAGATTTTTGTTAAACAGATTAATTTAAAATCGATTTTGATTTTATATAAATAAATTTTAAATTAAATCTGAAGAAAAGACTCAAATAATTGGCCCAATTGTTTTGACTTCTTGGCCCGAGGCCCAAGAATTGGTCCATGTCCAAGACATAACCCAATTGCCCAATTAAATGACATAACCGGTCTGGTTCATTAAAATTGGTCTAACCAAAATCAATTACTACGATGACCACAATTGTCAACCGGTTATTTACTAAACCGGATTTTCTCAATTTATTTGGTCCAACCAAATCAAATTAGAAAACCACTGGTTTAGGCACTAAATCCAATTTTACGACTTTGGATTTCTTATCCCGGTTTAACCAGAACTTAATAAATTTTATTAAGTCTGTTTATTAAACCGTGACGATTAATTTTTAATAAATTTTAAACCGAACCGAACCGATTGGTCACGGACCGATCACGGCCGTGACCTAGCTTCGCGATCGAGATGAGACACGATCCAGGATCGCCCATCATTCGATCACGCGACGCACGGACGATGTTCGGGACGGGAGCGGGACGATGTTCGGGTCGAGTTATCGGGATGATACACTCGGCTCTCGATCACGCGGGACGCGAGATGGCTCGGGACGCGGGAGAGGCAGGACGCAATCGGTCCATCTCTCGCGATCCATCTTGCCGATCGGTCCGAGGCATACCGATCCATGATCGGATGACGCGACGCGACTCGATCCGGACGTGTGATCCTTTGGCGATCAACACTCCGACGCATACCAATTCAATATAGATTGGATCAAGCGATTTTAATTAGTTTAGGTTTTAATTCTTTGTTTCTTAAGTGTTTTTCTTATCAATAGATTGATTCAAACACTTCTAAACAACCTAAACATAATTCTAAACAAGAAATCCTAACAGAACCAATGGCTCTGATACCACTGAAGGATTCGTTTAGTATTTCCTGGTTCAATTCATCAGATTAATTGATCCTACTAAACATGCCAGATCTAGGTTCTCTTGCTAGAATCATAAAGGATCTCACCTGTTACCTTGTTTTGCAGCGGAAAGAGGAGGTACGGGTCAGAGATCAGCAGAACCACCAAGAGATAGCTCCTCCAAAGGCTCACACACGCACGCACAGGAAATTGGCTGCTAGACCGAGAGGAGGGAGGCGCAGAAATCGAGAGAGAGAGGCGCAGACTGTGTTGAGACAATAAGAGCTAGGGCAAGTTTTATTTATTAAAACCCTTGTCCAGTTCTTATGGGCTTTTGGGCCCAATTCTCAGTCTGATTAAATCCCTTAGATTTAATCAGGCCCTTTAGTCTCTCTAAGTACAGTAAATGCCTAGCACTTTTACCGTACTTCTGCTAAACCGTTCCTACACATTTTCCTGTTAGCTTAGGCGTGTGACCCATATGGGATCATATAATAAAGGCAATAAATCCAAGATTTATAGATCATGAGCGGACTCTAGCAAGCCATCATGACCCCCAGTATTATATGACTTATGTCTGATCATTGACATACTCTTACTTTCTAGAGACAGTACAGAGATTACTGGACATAATTCCAACAGTTGCGACAGATGATAATGTCGCTGATCCATTGACAAAGCCACTCCCAAGGCCTAAGCTCGAGTACCTGACTGAAGCTGTAGGCATTAGAGACATTGAAATGTAATCTAAATTTGAGTGGGAGTTTGAGGGCTTTATTTAGTTATTGATATGTTCTTGTAAAACATTTTTTAGATGTTTAATGAAATTATTATTTCAAGATTATTTTAACTGTGATGAAATAATCGTTCCAAAATGATATAAACCATTTTATAGGTCATTGAAGTAAGTGACTTGATCTTGAGTCATCGAAGTCATTTAGCTTGATCATGAGACCCTATATTTGATAGATGGCTTGTATCATCCTGTCCCTAGTCGAAGGTTGTTGAAATTGGAACACCAACAACCGCGTGAGACTAGATTAGTATGTGACTTATGACCAAGTTTCAGGGTGTCATAGATGCACGGCATCAAAGTCAGTGCATAGGTGTATGTTGGGGTACATACGACCGGACATGACCCGCTAATAAGAACTCTTCAGGATATTTATATCTGTGTCATAAGAGATTCTCACTACGACTACAGAGTATAGTCCTTAGACCTGAGTTCGCATGCATGTGACTGCACATGAACTGATGCGCTTTGATCATTTTCTAACGTTGTCGTTAAGCGATAGTTATAAGGACCTTGTTTGGGTGTATTATGAAGTGAGTAGTTTGCAGTGATGGAACAAGACGGGATTTGTCCCTCCAATATAAATGGAGTGAATATCTCTAGGCCAATCGGAGATTTGAATACTGGAAAATGCATGGCCATGCTCAAACGGACTGTCCCGAGTCGTTTGGATTGTCAGTGTCAAATCAGAGTCCGATGAACATGATTAAGCTTTATAAGGATGACACTCATCTTGCCTTATGACTAATCGAGATATTGTGACAAAAGGATTATGAATACAGAGATTCCAGTACAAGTGGGAGATTGTTGGAATTATGTCCAGTAATCTCTGTACTGTCTCTAGAAAGTAAGAGTATGTCAATGATCAGACATAAGTCATATAATACTGGGGGTCATGATGGCTTGCTAGAGTCCGCTCATGATCTATAAGTCTTGGATTTATTGCCTTTATTATATGATCCCATATGGGTCACACGCCTAAGCTAACAGGAAACTATAAGGGAATGGTTCAGCAGAAGTACGGTAAAAGTGCCAGGCATTTACTGTACTTAGAGAGATTAAAGGGCCTGATTAAATCTAAGGGATTTAATCAGATTGGGACTTGGGCCCAAAAGCCCAAAAGAACTAGACATAAGTTTTATAAATAAAACTTAACCTAGCTCTCTCTCTCTCAACTCTCTCTGCGCCTCCCTCCTCTCTGGTCTAGCAGCCATTCTTCCTGAAGTGTGCGTGTGTGAACCTCTGGAGGAGCTGTCCCTTGGCGGTTCTACTGATCTCTGACAATACCTCATCAATCCGCTGCATAAACAAGGTATTCACTGAGATCTCTTTATGATTCTGCAAGAGAACCTAGATCCAATATGTTTAGTAGGGTTTAATCTGAATGAATTGAACCAGGATAAACACTAAACAATCCTTCATGGGGCGACTCATGGGAGAAGTTTCTACCTTTGACCGAGTTTGCGTATAACAACAGTTATCACACAAGCATCGGAATGTCGCCTTATGAGGCTTTGTATGGACGGCCTTGTCGAACTCCACTATGCTGGACTGAGGTTGGAGAGTCAAGTATAGTTGGACCAGACATCATAGAGGAAACCACGGAACGAATCCGTTTCCTCAAGGCCAAGATGAAAGAGGCACAAGACCGTCAAAAGTGCTATGCAGACAAGAGAAGAAAGGACCTTGAGTTTGAAGTAGGCGACCAAGTCTACTTGAAGATGATCACTTTCAAGGGTCGGGTCAGGGTTTCCAAGCGTGGTAAGCTTGATCCCAGATGTTTGGGACCGTTCCGAATCATTGAACGGGTTGGAGCGGTCGCCTATAAGTTAGACTTTCCAAGTGAGATGGACGCATTTCACAATGTGTTCCATGTCTCGCAGTTGCGCAAATGTCTAGGGGATCAAGACAAGGTTGAACCTGAGATTCCAAGAGAACTTAGGCCAAACTTAACCATCGAAATCCGACCACTCCGGATCCTAGATAGGATGGAAAAAGCAACCCGAAAGAAAGTGGTACAAATGGTCAAAGTGGAATGGATCCATAATGGGATCAAGGATATTACCTGGGAAACCGAGAATAAGATGAAGGCCGACTATCCAGAGTGGTACAAAAACCTTGACGCGGATTCGGGGACGAATCCATTTCAAGGAGGGAGACTTGTAGTATCCCCCAACCGGCCTAAGGAAGATGGGACGGCCATGGGACCAGAAAACTTGAACGGGAAGTCCGGAGAGACTAAATCAAGTATCCCATAGGCGTATTAGAGCTGAGACTCAGCTGGAAGGAGCTCAGCCAAGTGTGAAGTGAAGAAGTCAGCTCAGCTGAGCTGAACAGTCCAGCTGGCCAGCTAGGTCAGCTGGCAACCAGCTCAACTCAGCTGGCCGGAGTGTTAAGCTCTTGGGTCAGCTGGTCAGCTAGTGACACTAGCTGACCATGGTGGTTACCAAGCGAATGGACACCAAGAGGGGTCACACCCATTCGGCCTCCAACTTGTGCCCATTCGCTAGGGGTGGTTGGCGATCAACAAAGGGCTATAAATAGCCCATCTCCAAGCCATTTTGCGCACGCCTACAAGGCACAAAAACACACAAAATTCTCCCAAAGGCACAAGGCCAAATCGAGAGAGTTCTAGTGAGAGAGAGAAGCCGGAATTCAAGGAGAAAGGCCGGCGGTTTGAAGAAGGATTGGTGGTGGAATAAGCGATTGAGAAGAGTGCAAGGATGGCTGGTGATGCGTCCACAACTCATGGCAAAGCCACGACCACATCCAAGGTTAGAATCCGAGTCTATTCATTGCGGCCTTGGCCAAACCGTGAAGGCCAATGGCCGGTTGTACTTAGGCCGGATTTCTCTCTTTTCTTCTTTCTATTAAGCGCTGAATTCCTATGCACGACCGGCCTTAAGGCCTTGGTCGTGGTTAAGATTCTCGATCGGATGCAAGCGAAACCGAGCATGCATGGCCCAAGGATCGCGGTCGCCTCGAACGGTCTAACGGCACGTCAAGCGGACGGATGGCTGAGAACCGAGAGGCCAAGACGCGACCGGCCAGTGTGTAAACGAACCGGGGAATGTTCGTCGGTTCGCTAAGCAAACCGCTCGTCAATCGGACCCAAGCCATGTACGCCATCGCGGACCGTCTAAGGATGGTCGCGTGTGGTCCTAGGGCCATGGTCGATCGAATGGACGCAAGGGACCGATCGCAACCATCCGCGGAACGATCGCGTCTGTCCGTACGAACAGTTGCAACCGTTCGCGGTTATGCGACCCGACTGCGACCGAACGTATGACGGGCTCGGTACAGACGCGCACGGACGTGCATCGCGACCGTAAGGATCGTCGCTGTCCCGACGATACATCCGCTACGATCAGTTCACGCGACCGTAAGGTCAAGCGTTAGATCTCGCGGTACAATCGACACGGACATGCGTTACGACCATGCGATCACGCATACGCGCCAGCGCTCGTCCGGCCATAAACCCGCATGCGATCAAAACCTTCGGTACATGCGCATATGACCTTCCGGGCTTACCGCGGACGCACGCTCATTACCATGGGCCAAGTTGCGGTCGCGGTTTATGAACGTGTATGGACTAAGCGGCTTATAAGAATGGAATTATAGGAATGTTAGTATTGCTTGTATAATATAAAGTTTGTGGGATCATATAGAATATAAATGCTAGGATGCATGAAAACGATTATAAACGAATATGGAAATCTCACGAACTTGTTTGTTTCAGGTGATCATGATAATGATCGGACTTAGGCGCGGACAAGCCTTGGAGCGAGTGGTGTTAGTTGGGTAGACATTGTTCTAGGACCGAATACTTATTAGCATAATGCGTTTGAACTACATTGTATTTGGTACCTTTTGATTATTAATAAAATGTCTACTTTTGCCTTAGTCTATATATATAAATCGAATTGAATGAACGAAAGTGATGGAAATTGTTTAAGTATTGAAATAAGGGGCTTGAGGTTCACAAACGAACCTCAAGTTAAATTGAATAAGTAGTGGCAATCCGTTCCGGCCCTATGGCCGGGATAAGCCTTGTCAAGTTGGTATCAGAGCGGAGTTATTTCCTAGGCTGGGGTTAGGGGCTACACCACAAGTGCATCCCTTCTAGAAGTCGGGGTTTGTTGCACGTATTAGCTCTAGAATTACTACGGTTATCCGAGTAGTAGTTACCATCAAACAAACTATAACTGATTTAATGAGCAATTCGCAGTTTCACAGTCTGAATTCGTTCATACTTACACATGCATGGCTTAATCTTTGAGACAAGCATATGACTACTGGCAGGATCAACCAGGTAGCATTCATCAATCACGGCAAGGCCCCGGCTGATTCCCGTAGACATTACGTTAGAGAGAACAGCCGAGGTCTTGACCGTCATCTTTTGCTCGAGGACAAACGTGCTTTGGCGGGACAGAATTGCTTCGAGTCACCGTCCATCATCTTTCCGCATCCGAGAGCTCGGCCGGCAGCTCATTCACCTTAGCGGACGAGGCATTTTTTGTGCCAGACGCAAGGATCACGAGTGTCGGCCTATGTGTTCACGACTTCCCCGTTTAAGGAGACGCCGCGTACAACATTTTAAGCGAGCCACGTCAATTCCTTCTGTTTAGGTACGCAACACAAGCCCATGGTCCGTTCAACGAGCAATAAGCTGCTCGTGAAGCAACTGATGAGGATAGGTGGTCTGTAGTTGGGTGCGCGAGCACAGAGCCTACAAACACTAGCTATCCGATCACCACTCATACGCCGAACGTTCAGTTGGCCCGCTAACGCAAATCATCCCAACCGCTCTCCGAACTGAATCAAGGAGAGCGCCCAGAAGACGGACAAAACCAGGCCAAAGCCGCACAAGCGCAAAAATTGGGACAAAAAATGGTCGCCGGAAAAGTCGCCGGAAAAGTCACCGGAAAATTTTCCGGTGACGTCCCGACGGTCGGACATCATCCCACAATCGATCAGCCAACATCCATCCCTGTGCAGAAGAAATCGCAACCAGCCCAAGCCCACATCCCACGCCCACTGCCCACGCCCCTGAGGAGTATGCCTACCCCTTATATAGTCCTTATGCATTTTTTCAGTCTGGCACCGGTAGACATTGATTGTGTTCCTGGAGTATTTTTAATGTGAAAAAAAAATACTTGGAATTTTGATATGATTTTTTGCAGGCTTCATAAGGACTATTAGACTGATTTTCTAAAAAAAAATTCATAGCTTTTCCATGCCTCTAGCTATGACTTTTGTGGCATAGAAGTTATCGGGTTTTCGTGGCTTTTTGAGGCACCAAACCTTCATTTGATTCACCAGTGACACTCTAAACCCTTCATTGGTATGTATGTGATGTTTCCTTTCAGAAACTTTTGTTTCATTTCAAAGATTTTTGTACTTTTGACCGAGATTGTTCGCGATGGTGAATCTCGGGTTTTTCGGCCAAAACTTTTGGTAGAGTTCTTTTTCTCACCAATTTCTTCACTAGACCTCTTTTATATACTTTTGAGGAGTTTAGGTCGTGGAATTTTGAAAACAAACGAGCCAGTTTTATTTTGGGTCAGGGAACCCTTGTTACGGCCATACGGAACCTACCCGCGGTGCATAGGATGGGTTTTTCGGGTCAGTTTTTTTTGCACCAATTTTTTCACCAGACCTCTTTTACGCCCATTTGAGGTGTTTAGGTCGTGGAAATTTGAAAACAAACGAGCCAATTTGTTTTTGGGTCATGGAACCTTGGTTACGTACACACGGAACCTTCCCGCGGTGCATAGGATCACTCTAACTTTTGTTAGAGTGACTTTTTTCTCACCAATATCTTTACCAGACCTCTTTTATAACCATTTGAGGTGTTTAGGTCGTGGAAATTTGAATACAACCGAGCCAATTTTTTTTGGGTCATGGAACCTTGGTTACGGCCGTACGGAACCTTCCCGCGGTGCATAGGATGGGTTTTTCGGGTCAGTTTTTTCCCCTGTTTCCTCCACTACACCGCTTTATTGTCCATATGAGGGGTTTTGGTCATGGTAGTTTCAAAACAACTCGACCTGATTCTTCCCGGGCCATGAACACTTGGTTTTTCATGCACCGCGACTGTCCCACGGTGCATAGGATCAGTCCGCGATCAGTTTATCCTATCCCGCCAGTTTTTTTTCCCCCGTTTCCTCCACCACACCTCCTTACTGTCCATATGAGGGGTTTTGGTCGCGGTAGTTTCAAAAAAACTCGACCCGATTCTTCCCGGGCCATGAACACTTGGTTTTTCATGCACCGCGACTGTCCCATGGTGCATAGGATCAGTCCGCGATCAGTTTATCCTATTCCGTCAATTTTTTTTTGCCCCGTTTCCTCCACCACACCTCCTTACTGTCCATATAAGGGGTTTTGGTCGCCGTAGTTTCAAAAAAACTCGACCCGATTCTTCTCGGGCCATGAACACTTGGTTTTTCATGCACCGCGACTGTCCCACGGGGCATAGGATCAGTCCGCGATCAGTTTATCCTATCCCGTCAATTTTTTTTGCCCCGTTTCCTCCACCACACCTCTTTACTGTCCATATGCGGGGTTTTGGTCGCGGTAGTTTCAAAAAAACTCGACCCGATTCTTCCCGGGCCATGAATACTTGGTTTTTCATGCACAGCGACTGTCCCACGGTGCATAGGATCAGTCCGCGATCAGTTTATCTTATCCCGTCAATTTTTTTTGCCCCGTTTCCTCCACCACACCTCTTTACTGTCCATATAAGGGGTTTTGGTCGCGGTAGTTTCAAAAAAACTCGACCCGATTCTTCCCGGGCCATGAACACTTTGGTTTTCCATGCACCGCGACTGTCCCACGGTGCATAGGATCAGTCCGCGATCAGTTTATCCTATCCCATCAATTTTTTTGCCCCATTTCCTCCACCACACCTCCTTACTGTCCATATGAGGGGTTTTGGTCGCGGTAGTTTCAAAAAAACTCGACCTGATTCTTCCCGGGCCATGAACACTTGGTTTTTCATGCACCGCGACTGTCCCATGGTGCATAGGATCAGTCCGCGATCAGTTTATCCTATCCCGTCAATTTTTTTTGCCTCGTTTCCTCCACCACACCTCTTTACTGTCCATATGAGGGGTTTTGGTCGCGGTAGTTTCAAAAAAACTCGATCCGATTCTTCCCGGGCCATGAACACTTGGTTTTTCATGCACCGCGACTGCAGTGGATCAGTCCACGATCAGTTTATCCTATCCTGTCAATTTTTTTTTGCCCCGGTTCCTCCACCACACCTCTTTACTGTCCATATGAGGGGTTTTGGTCGCGGTAGTTTCAAAAAAACTCGACCCGATTCTTCCCGGGCCATGAACACTTGGTTCTTCATGCACCGCGACTGTCCCACGGGACATGGGATCAGTCCGCGATCAGTTTATCGTATCCCGTCAATTTTTTTTGCCCCGTTTCCTCCACCACACCTCTTTACTGTCCATATGAGGGGTTTTGGTCGCTGTAGTTTCAAAAAAACTCGACCCGATTCTTCTCGGGCCATGAACACTTGGTTTTTCATGCACCGCGACTGTCCCACGGTGCATAGGATCAGTCCGCGATCAGTTTATCTTATCCCGTCAATTTTTTTTGCCCCGTTTCCTCCACCACACCTCTTTATTGTCCATATGAGGGGTTTTGGTCGCGGTAGTTTCAAAAAAACTCTACCCGATTCTTCCTGGGCCATGAACACTTGGTTTTTCATGCACCGCGACTGTCCCACGGTACATAGGATCAGTCCGCGATCAGTTTATCCTATCCCGTCAATTGTTTTTGCCCCGGTTCCTCCACCACACCTCTTTACTGTCCATATGAGGGGTTTTGGTCGCGGTAGTTTCAAAAAAACTCGACCCGATTCTTCCTGGGCCATGAACACTTGGTTTTTCATGCACCGCGACTGTCCCACGGTACATAGGATCAGTCCGCGATCAGTTTATCCTATCCCGTCAATTGTTTTTGCCCCGGTTCCTCCACCACACCTCTTTACTGTCCATATGAGGGGTTTTGGTCGCGGTAGTTTCAAAAAAACTCGACCCGATTCTTCCCGGGCCATGAACACTTGGTTTTTCATGCACCGCGACTGTCCCACGGTGCATAGGATCAGTCCGCGATCAGTTTAGCCTATCCCGCCAGTTTTTTTCCCCCGTTTCCATCACCACACCTCCTTACTGTCCATATGAGGGGTTTTGGTCGCGGTAGTTTCAAAAAAACAAGACCCGATTCTTCCCGGGCCATGAACACTTGGTTTTTCATGCACCGCGACTGTCCAACGGTGCATGTAGTATCCCCCAACCGGCCTAAGGAAGATGGGACGGCCATGGGACCAGAAAACTTGAACGGGAAGTCCGGAGAGACTAAATCAAGTGTCCCATAGGCGTATTAGAGCTGAGACTCAGCTGGAAGGAGCTCAGCCAAGTGTGAAGTGAAGAAGTCAGCTCAGCTGAGCTGAACAGTCCAGCTGGCCAGCTAGGTCAGCTGGCAACCAGCTCAACTCAGCTGGCCGGAGTGTTAAGCTCTTGGGTCAGCTGGTCAGCTAGTGACACTAGCTGACCATGGTGGTTACCAAGCGAATGGACACCAAGAGGGGTCACACCCATTCGGCCTCCAACTTGTGCCCATTCGCTAGGGGTGGTTGGCGATCAACAAAGGGCTATAAATAGCCCATCTCCAAGCCATTTTGCGCACGCCTACAAGGCACAAAAACACACAAAATTCTCCCAAAGGCACAAGGCCAAATCGAGAGAGTTCTAGTGAGAGAGAGAAGCCGGAATTCAAGGAGAAAGGCCGGCGGTTTGAAGAAGGATTGGTGGTGGAATAAGCGATTGAGAAGAGTGAAAGGATGGCTGGTGATGCGTCCACAACTCATGGCAAAGCCACGACCACATCCAAGGTTAGAATCCGAGTCTATTCATCGCGGCCTTGGCCAAACCGTGAAGGCCAATGGCCGGTTGTACTTAAGCCGGATTTCTCTCTTTTCTTCTTTCTATTAAGCGCTGAATTCCTATGCACGACCGGCCTTAAGGCCTTGGTCGTGGTTAAGATTCTCGATCGGATGCAAGCGAAACCGAGCATGCATGGCCCAAGGATCGCGGTCGCCTCGAACGGTCTAACGGCACGTCAAGCGGACGGATGGCCGAGAACCGAGAGGCCAAGACGCGACTGGCCAGTGTGTAAACGAACCGGGGAATGTTCGTCGGTTCGCTAAGCAAACCGCTCGTCAATCGGACCCAAGCCATGTACGCCATCGCGGACCGTCTAAGGATGGTCGCGTGTGGTCCTAGGGCCGTGGTCGATCGAATGGACGCAAGGGACCGATCGCAACCATCCGCAGAACGATCGCGTCTGTCCATACGAACAGTTGCAACCGTTCGCGGTTATGCGACCCGACCGCGACCGAACGTATGACGGGCTCGGTACAGACGCGCATGGACGTGCATCGCGACCGTAAGGATCGTCGCTGTCCCGACGATACATCCGCTACGATCAGTTCACGCGACCGTAAGGTCAAGCGTGAGATCTCGCGGTACAATCGACACGGACATGCGCATATGACCTTCCGGGCTTGCTGCGGACGCACGCTCATTACCATGGGCCAAGTTGCGGTCGCGGTTTATGAACGTGTATGGACTAAGCGGCTTATAAGAATGGAATTATAGGAATGTTAGTATTGCTTGTATAATATAAAGTTTGTGGGATCATATAGAATATAAATGCTAGGATGCATGAAAACGATTATAAACGAATATGGAAATCTCACGAACTTGTTTGTTTCAGGTGATCATGATAATGATCGGACTTTGGCGCGGACAAGACTTGGAGCGAGTTGTTGGAATTGTGTCCAGTAATCCCGGTACTGCCTCTAGAAAGTAAGAGTATGTCAATGATCAGACATAAGTCATATAATACTGGGGGTCATGATGGCTTGCTAGAGTCCGCTCATGATCTATAAGTCTTGGACTTATTGCCTTTATTATATGATCCCATATGGGTCACACGCCTAAGCTAACAGGAAAATGTGTAGGAACGGCTTAGCAGAAGTACGGTAAAAGTGCCAGGCATTTGTCGTACTTAGAGAGAGATTAATGGGTCTGATTAAATCCAAGGGATTTAATCAGATTGGTATTTGGGCCCAAAAGCCCAAAAGGGAAAGAGAAGGGTTTTATAAACTAAAACCCAAATCTCTTTCTCTCTAACCCTAATCTAGCCGCGCCTCTCTCTCTCTTCCTGCGCCTCCTCAGCTCGGTCTAGCAGCCTCTTCCTGCTTGGTGTGCGTGTGTGAACCTCTGGAGGAGTTATCACTCGGTGGCTCTCTGATCTCTGACCTGTTCTCTCTTTCCGCTGCATAAACAGGTAAAAGGTGAGATCAATAAAGTTTCTATTCAAGAGAACCTAGATCCGCATGTTTAGGAACTGTTGAATCTGAGAATTGAATCAGGATTAACAACCAAAACATCCTTCAGTGGTATCAGAGCTATTGGTTCTGTGTTTTTCTTGTTTAGATTCATGTTTAGGATTGTTTAAAGTGTGTTTTTGAATCAGCCTACTGATAAGAGCAAAACACTTAAGAAACATGAATTGAATCCTGAACAAACATTTTTTGAAATCGCAAAACAGAGCTATATGACTCGGTTTTTGCGATCGGCCGAGAGTTGGCCGGTTGGGTCGGATCGTCCGGATCGGGAAAGGACGCACGAACCGATCGACGAACGATCGTGTTGCGTGGTCTCGTCCCGATCGTCGGATGGATCGCATCCTGATCGCGGCTCGTCCCGATCGTCGGATGGATCGCGTCCCGATCGCGGCTCGTCCCGTCGCGAGGATGCTGCACCCGTCCCGCACGTTCGGATCGTCCCGATCGTACCGTCCGCGTCCCGAGCATCCCGTCCGGCTGCCGTCTCGATCTCGGATCGATTGCGTGCGGCTTGCAGCTGACGTGATCGCGTGAAACTCACGATTAGGTTGTGATCGGTTCACGTGATCAATCGGTTCGGTTCGGTTTAAGGTTCGGTTTAAAACTTGATTAAAATCAAAACGTCACGGTTTAATAAACAGAATTAATAATTTTATTAAGTTCTGGTTAAACCGGGATAAGAAATCCAAAGTCGAAAAATTGGATTTTGTGCCTAAACCAGGATTTTCTAATTTGATTTGGTTGGACCAAATAAATTGAGAAAATCCGGTTTAGTAAATAACCGGTTGACAATTGTGGTCATCGTAGTAATTAAAATTTGGTTAGACCAATTTTAATGAACCAGACCGGTTATGTCATTTAATTGGACAATTGGGTCATGTCTTGGACATGGACCAATTCTTGGGCCTCGGGCCAAGAAGTTAAAACAATTGGGCCAATTATTTGAGTCTTTCTTCATATTAATTTAAAATTTATTTTATAAAATTATAAATCGATTTTAAATTAAAGTTTCCGAAATTTTGAAATTAGAAAGTTTCTTAAAATAGAAGTTTCTAGATTTGCGGGTTTTGGATTTTAAGAAATTTCTAAAGTTAGAAAGTTTCCGTTTTTAGAAAGTTTCCAATTTTAGAAAGTTTCCAAAAATAGTAGGTTTCCAAAAATAGAAAGTTTCCCGAAATAGTAATCTTCTATTTTGGGAATGAAATTTTAATAAACCTACGAACCTCAAATAATATCAAGCGTTGGATGTCTTGTCCAGGCTATGTCAGCTGTCGAAGCCCATTCAATTGTATTCATGGCCTTACAGTGTGAGGGTGTCTACTTTTGCGTGGATAAGACGGTTTGTGATTCATAAATGTCATTGGGAGTCCCAGACATTAATGATTACATGACTGTATAGTCTGGTTTTCTTGACTAGGCCATCGGGAGTCCCGGGCCTTGAGATATCAGAGTGAATTGGGCCTCGGGCCCAGATTCATAACCAAGAGTTATATCACGGATATAATTAGCCGACATAGGGCTTACCGATATAAGCTAAGGTTGGGTGACGGCCAGTGGCCCACTTTGATCTTAGTTATATGTGGATCTTGGAATCATTATATTCTATTGAGGGTAACTTAGGTTATTGAATATAATGCATGATTGATCATATTAATTATAATATAAGATTAATCATATTGAACATATTAACTAATAACCTTTTATCTTATATATTTCAGCTATGACTACTACAAGCACACAAAACACATTCTCAATCCGGTCTGTTCTCGAGAAGGAGAAGCTGACTGGAACGAACTTCCTGACGTGGTCAAGGAACTTGAGGCTGGTCCTCAAGCAGGAGAAGAAGGATTATGTCCTTCGTGATCCTCTCCCCGAGAGGCCTGCTAACAATGCCGCCAGGACTCTGCATAATGCTTGGGAAAAGCATTCGTCAGATGAAAATGATGTGTATTGCCTTATGTTGGCGACAATGACTGCTGAGCTGCAAATGCAGTTCGAGAGTGTATTGTCACCAATTGAGATAATGGCAAGCCTGAAATCGCTTTTTCAGGAGCAAGCAAGGACTGAGAGGTTTCAGACTGTTAAGAACCTCTTAGACTGTAAGTTGGCTGCAAATGCGGCAGTGAGTCCTCATGTCTTGAAGATGATGGGTTATCTCGATCATCTTCAGAAACTCGACTGCCCTATCAGCCAGGAACTTGCCTGCGACATCATTCTGCAGTCATTACCTGCAAGCTATGATCAGTTCATTCTGAACTTTAACATGCATGGCTTGAGTAAGACATTGCCTGAGCTTCACGGAATGCTCAAGACTGCAGAGCCCAACTTGAGGAAAACCGCCAAGGACCTCAATGTGCTTATGGTGCAAAAGGGCAAGGGGTTTAAGAAATCCTCTGCTAAGGATAAGGGAAAGGCCAAGGCTGTCCAAGTCGCGGACAAGGACACGCCAAAGCCCAAGCCCAAGTCCAAGGCTGGGCCAACTGACATATGCAGGTTCTGTAAAGAACCAGGGCATTGGAGGAGAGAATGTAAGAAATTCCAAGAAGGTCTAAAGGAATTGAAGAAGAAGACTCTCGAGACTTCTTCGACAGGTATTTTTGTTATAGAAGTTAATACAACTACTTCTGATAATACCTCATGGGTTATGGATACTGGTTGTGGGGCTCATATTTGTACTAATATGCAGGCACTCAGCAACAGTAGAAGGCTGAAGCAAGGACAAGTGGAGCTACGAGTTGGGAATGGAGCGAAAGTTCCAGCACTAGCGGTAGGCACATACTTGTTGTCTTTACCTTCGGGATTGATTTTAGAACTCAATAATTGTTATTTTGTACCTGCTATAAGCAGAAATATTATTTCAATTTCTTTGTTGGATTTGGAAGGTTATGATTTTTCAGTTAAGAATAAATTATGTTCCTTCAATCGCAACAATTTGTTCTATGGTTGTGCCCCTCTTACGAATGGGCTTTACATACTCGATCAATCCGCGCCAATTTATAACATTAATACCAAACGGTTCAAACCTAATGAGGAGAACCGAACGTTTCTATGGCATTGTCGTTTAGGGCACATCAGCGAGAAACGCATCAAGAGGCTCCATTCTAATGGACTTCTTGGCTCATTTGACTTTGAGTCATGTGAGAAATGCGAATCCTGCATGATGGGCAAAATGACACGGGCCCCCTTTAATAAACCTAACGAGAGGGCCAGTGACTTATTGGGCCTGATACACACTGACGTGTGTGGCCCAATGTCCACAAATGCAAGAGGAAACTATCAGTACTTCATTACCTTCAGTGATGATTTCAGTAGGTATGGATATGTTTATTTGATGAAACATAAGTCTGAATCTTTTGAGAAGTTCAGAGAATTCCAAAATGAAGTACAGAACCAACTTGGCAAAAGCATTAAGGCTCTTCGGTCCGACCGAGGAGGAGAATACTTAAGCCAAGAATTCAGTGATCATCTAAGAGAGTGTGGGATCATATCCCAACTCACTCCTCCCGGAACACCTCAATGGAATGGTGTGTCTGAGAGGAGAAATCGGACCTTATTGGATATGGTTCGATCTATGATGAGTCACACAGACCTTCCAATATCCCTTTGGGGATATGCTCTGCTAACAGCAGTGTTCACTCTAAATAGAGCGCCATCGAAAACGGTAGCAAAGACACCATATGAATTATGGACTGGATTGGCTCCAGTGTTGTCTTATCTTAGAATTTGGGGTTGTGAAGCCTATGTCAAGAGATTAATCTCAGAAAAGCTTACACCAAAGTCTGATAAATGCTACTTCATTGGTTATCCGAAGGAAACCAAGGCTTATTACTTCTATCTACGTTCCGAGAACAAGATCTTTGTTGCCCGGGATTGTAACTTTCTTGAGAGAGAATTTCTCTCTAAGAAAGACAGTGGGAGTAAGGTACTGCTTGAAGAAATTCAAGATGAACAGGATACTGCTCAACCTAATGAGGAAGAGCAGCAGGAGGACCTACAAGAAATTGTAGAGCCTGAACCTGTAGTACCTGAAGTTCGAAGATCCGGGAGGATCCGTCACGAACCCGAGAGATATCAAGGATTCCTCGTGACGGACTGTCATGATCTTTTGATCATTGATGGTGATGAACCATCGAACTTCAATCAAGCCATGATGGGCCCAGATTCCTCGAAGTGGCGCAAGGCCACTGATTCCGAAATGGACTCCATGTCGGTCAACCAAGTGTTTTCGTTGGTTGACTTACCCGCTGGTGTAAAAGCCATCGAGTGCAAATGGATCTTCAAGAAGAAGATTGACGTGGATGGAAATGTCCAGATTTATAAAGCCAGGTTGGTGGCAAAAGGTTTCAGACAAGTTCACGGTGTGGATTACGATGAAACCTATTCACCAGTGGTTATGATGAAATCTATTCGGATTCTACTAGCAACTGCAGCTTTTCATGATTATGAAATTTGGCAGATGGACGTGAAAACCGCCTTCCTGAATGGTATTCTGGAAGAGGATGTGTATATGACGCAACCTGACGGTTACATAGATCCAAAGAATGCTGGGAAAGTATGCAAGCTTCATAAATCCATTTATGGATTGAAGCAAGCATCGAGGAGCTGGAATCTTCGTTTTGATGAAGCGATCAAGCAATTTGACTTCATCAGAAACGAAGAAGAACAATGCGTGTATAAGAAAACTAGTGGGAGCAAGATAGTATTTCTTATTCTGTATGTCGATGACATACTGCTTCTCGGAAACGACATTCCAATGCTGAAGTCAGTAAAAGACTGGCTTGGAAGTTGTTTTTCCATGAAAGACATGGGTGAAGCCGCATACGTTCTTGGAATCAGGATCTACCGGGATAGATCTAGAAGGCTGATAGGCTTGTGTCAAGATTCATACATTGACAAAGTCCTACAAAGATTCAGCATGAAAGATTCCAAGAAGGGATTCACGCCAATGGTACATGGCACAACGCTAAGCAAGAAGCAGAGCCCTACGTCGGCTGCTGAGCTTGAGCGCATGAAGAATATTCCTTATGCATCTGCAATAGGATATGTCATGTATGCCATGATCTGTACTCGTCCTGATGTTGCTTATGCATTGAGCATGACGAGTAGATACCAGTCAAATCCAGGTGAAAACCATTGGATTGCCGTAAAGAATATCCTGAAGTATCTAAGACATACTAAGGATAAGTTCTTGGTATACGGTGGAAGTGATGTGCTTAAAGTCAGTGGATTCACGGACGCAAGTTTCCAGACAGACCAAGATGATTTCCGGTCACAGTCCGGTTATATCTTTTGTCTGAATGGCGGTGCAATCAGTTGGAGAAGCTCCAAGCAAGACACCGTTGCTGATTCCACTACAGAAGCTGAATATATCGCCGCCTCAGAAGCTGCGAAGGAAGCTGTTTGGATACGAAAGTTCATTATTGAACTAGGTGTGATACCAGATGCGGCTGAGCCTCTAGCACTGTTTTGTGATAACAATGGTGCTATTGCTCAGGCAAAGGAACCGAGATCACACCAGAAATCCAAGCATGTTCTAAGAAGATTTCACTTGATACGTGATATCATTAATAGAAAGGAAGTCAAGATCAGCCGAGTTCAGACAGATGATAACGTCGCTGATCCGTTGACAAAGCCACTCCCAAGACCTAAGCTCGAGTTCCTGACTGAAGCTGTAGGCATTAGAGACATTGAAATGTAATCTAAATTTAAGTGGGAGTTTGAGGGCTTTATTTAGTTATTTGATATGTTCTTGTGAAACATTTTTTTATGTTTAATGAAATTATTATTTCAAGATTATTTTAACTGTGATGAAATAATCGTTCCAAAATGATATGAACCATTTTTATAGGTCATCGAAGTAAGTGACTTGATCTTGAGTCATCAAAGTCATTTAGCTTGATCATGAGACCCTATATTTGATAGATGGATTATATCATCCTGTCCCTAGTCAAAGGTTGTTGAAATTGGAACACCAACAACCGTGTGAGACTGGATTGGTATGTGACTTATGACAAAGTCTCAGTGTGTCATAGATGCGCGGCATCAAAGTCAGTACATAGGTGTATGTGGGGTACATACGACCGGACAAGACCCGGTTATAAGAACTCTTCAGGATATTTATATCTGTGTCATAAGAGATTCTTACTACGACTATAGAGTATAGTCCTTAGACCTGAGTTCGCATGCATGTGACTGCACATGGACTGATGCACTTTGATCATTGTCTAACGCTGTCGTTCTGCGATAGTTATAAGGACCTTGTTTGGGTGTATTACGAAATGAGTAGTTTACAGTGATGGAACAAGACGGGATTTGTCCCTCCAATATAAATGGAGTGAATATCTCTAGGCCAATCGGAGATTTGAATACTGGAAAATGCATGGCCATGCTCAAACGGACTGTCCCGAGTCGTTTGGATTGTCAGTATCGAATCAGAGTCCGATGAACAAGATTAGGCTTTATAAGGATGACACCAATCTTGCCTTATGACTAATCGAGATATTGTGACAAAAGGATTATGAATACAGAGATTCCAGTACAAGTGGGAGATTGTTGGAATTGTGTCCAGTAATCTCGGTACTGCCTCTAGAAAGTAAGAGTATGTCAATGATCAGACATAAGTCATATAATACTGGGGGTCATGATGGCTTGCTAGAGTCCGCTCATGATCTATAAGTCTTGGACTTATTGCCTTTATTATATGATCCCATATGGGTCACACGCCTAAGCTAACAGGAAAATGTGTAGGAACGGCTTAGCAGAAGTACGGTAAAAGTGCCAGGCATTTGTCGTACTTAGAGAGAGATTAATGGGTCTGATTAAATCCAAGGGATTTAATCAGATTGGTATTTGGGCCCAAAAGCCCAAAAGGGAAAGAGAAGGGTTTTATAAACTAAAACCCAAATCTCTTTCTCTCTAACCCTAATCTAGCCGCGCCTCTCTCTCTCTTCCTGCGCCTCCTCAGCTCGGTCTAGCAGCCTCTTCCTGCTTGGTGTGCGTGTGTGAACCTCTGGAGGAGTTATCACTCGGTGGCTCTCTGATCTCTGACCTGTTCTCTCTTTCCGCTGCATAAACAGGTAAAAGGTGAGATCAATAAAGTTTCTATTCAAGAGAACCTAGATCCGCATGTTTAGGAACTGTTGAATCTGAGAATTGAATCAGGATTAACAACCAAAACATCCTTCACGAGTGGTGTTAGTTGGGTAGACATTGTTGTAGGACCGAATACTTATTAGCATAATGCGTTTGAACTACATTGTATTTTGTACCTTTTGATTATTAATAAAATGTCTACTTTTGCCTTAGTCTATATATATAAATCGAATTGAATGAACGAAAGTGATGGAAATTGTTTAAGTATTGAAATAAGGGGCTTGAGGTTCACAAACGAACCTCAAGTTAAATTGAATAAGTAGTGGCAATCCGTTCCGGCCCTATGGCCGGGATAGGCCTTGTCAGTGCATAGGATCAGTCCACGATCACGAGTGTCGGCCTATGTGTTCACGACTTCCCCGTTTAAGGAGACGCCGCGTACAGCATTTTAAGCGAGACACGTCAATTCCTTCTGTTTAGGTACGCAACACAAGCCCATGGTCCGATCAACGAGCAATAAGCTGCTCGTGAAGCAACTGAGGAGGATAGGTGGTCTGTAGTTGGGTGCGCGAGCACAGAGCCTACAAACACTAGCTATCCGATCACCACTCATACGCCGAACGTTCAGTTGGCCCGCTAACGCAAATCATCCCAACCGCTCTCCGAACTGAATCAAGGAGAGCGCCCAGAAGACGGACAAAACCAGGCCAAAGCCGCACAAGCGCGAATATTGGGACAAAAAATGGTCGCCGGAAAAGTCACCGGAAAATTTTCCGGCGACGTCCCGACGGTCGGACATCATCCCACAATCGATCAGCCAACATCCATCCCTGTGCAGAAGAAATCGCAACCAGCCCACGCCCACATCCCACGCCCACTGTCCACGCCCCTGAGGAGTATGCCTACCCCTTATATAGTCCTTATGCATTTTTTCAGTCTGGCGCCGGTAGACATTGATTGTGTTCCTGGAGTATTTTTAATGTGAAAAAAAAAATACTTGGAATTTTGATATGATTTTTTGCAGGCTTCATAAGGACTATTAGACTGATTTTCCAAAAAAAAATTCATAGCTTTTCCATGCCTCTAGCTATGACTTTTGTGGCATAGAAGTTATCGGGTTTTCGTGGCTTTTTGAAGCACCAAACCTTCATTTGATTCACCAGTGACACTCTAAACCCTTCATTGGTATGTATGTGATGTTTCCTTTCAGAAACTTTTGTTTCATTTCAAAGATTTTTGTACTTTTGACTGAGATTGTCGCGATGGTGAATCTCGGGTTTTTCGGCCAAAACTTTTGTTAGAGTTCTTTTTTCTCACCAATTTCTTCACCAGACCTCTTTTATATACTTTTGAGGAGTTTAGGTTGTGGAATTTTGAAAACAAACGAGCCAGTTTTATTTTGGGTCAGGGAACCCTTGTTACGGCCATACGGAACCTACCCGCGGTGCATAGGATGCGTTTTTCGGGTCAGTTTTTTTTGCACCAAATTTTTCACCAGACCTCTTTTACGCCCATTTGTGGTGTTTAGGTCGTGGAAATTTGAAAACAAACGAGCCAATTTGTTTTTGGGTCATGGAACCTTGGTTACGTACACACGGAACCTTCCCGCGGTGCATAGGATCACTTTAACTTTTGTTAGAGTGACTTTTTCTCACCAATATCTTTACCAGACCTCTTTTATAACCATTTGAGGTGTTTATGTCGTGGAAATTTGAATACAACCGAGCCAATTTTTTTTGGGTCATGGAACCTTGGTTACGGCCGTACGGAACCTTCCCGCGGTGCATAGGATGGGTTTTTCGGGTCAGTTTTTTCCCATGTTTCCTCCACCACACCGCTTTATTGTCCATATGAGGGGTTTTGGTCATGGTAGTTTCAAAACAACTCGACCCGATTCTTCCCGGGCCATGAACACTTGGTTTTTCATGCACCGCGACTGTCCCACGGTGCATAGGATCAGTCCGCGATCAGTTTATCCTATCCCGCCAGTTTTTTTTCCCGTTTCCTCCACCACACCTCCTTACTGTCCATATGAGGGGTTTTAGTCGTGGTAGTTTCAAAAAAACTCGACCCGATTCTTCCCGGGCCATGAACACTTGGTTTTTCATGCACCGCGACTGTCCCACGGTGAATAGGATCAGTCCGCGATCAGTTTATCCTATCCCGCCAGTTTTTTTCCCCCGTTTCCTCCACCACACCTCCTTACTGTCCATATGAGGAGTTTTGGTCGCGGTAGTTTCAAAAAAACTCGACCCGATTCTTCCCGGGCCATGAACACTTGGTTTTTCATGCACCGCGACTGTCCCACGGTGCATAGGATCAGTCCGCGATCAGTTTATCCTATCCCGTCAATTTTTTTTTGCCCCGTTTCCTCCACCACACCACCTTACTGTCCATATGAGGGGTTTTGGTCGCGGTAGTTTTAAAAAAACTCGACCCGATTCTTCCCGGGCCATGAACACTTGGTTTTTCATGCACTGCGACTGTCCCATGGTGCATAGGATCAGTCCGCGATCAGTTTATCATATTCCGTCAATTTTTTTTTGCCCCGTTTCCTCCACCACACCTCCTTACTGTCCATATAAGGGGTTTTGGTCGCGGTAGTTTCAAAAAAACTCGACCCGATTCTTCCCGGGCCATGAACACTTGGTTTTTCATGCACCGCGACTGTCCCACGGGGCATAGGATCAGTCCGCGATCAGTTTATCCTATCCCGTCAATTTTTTTTGCCCCGTTTCCTCCACCACACCTCTTTACTGTCCATATGCGGGGTTTTGGTCGCGGTAGTTTCAAAAAAACTCGACCCGATTCTTCCCGGGCCATGAATACTTGGTTTTTCATGCACTGCGACTGTCCCACGGTGCATAGGATCAGTCTGCGATCAGTTTATCTTATCCCGTCAATTTTTTTTGCCCCGTTTCCTCCACCACACCTCTTTACTGTCCATATGAGGGGTTTTGGTCGCGGTAGTTTCAAAAAAACTCGACCCGATTCTTCCCGGGCCATGAACACTTGGTTTGCCATGCACCGCGACTGTCCCACGGTGCATAGGATCAGTCCGCGATCAGTTTATCCTATCCCATCAATTTTTTGCCCCATTTCCTCCACCACACCTCTTTACTGTCCATATGAGGGGTTTTGGTCGCGGTAGTTTCAAAAAAACTCGACCTGATTCTTCCCGGGCCATGAACACTTGGTTTTTCATGCACTGCGACTGTCCCATGGTGCATAGGATCAGTCTGCGATCAGTTTATCCTATCCCGTCAATTTTTTTTGCCCCGTTTCCTCCACCACACCTCTTTACTGTCCATATGAGGGGTTTTGGTCGCGGTAGTTTCAAAAAAACTCGACCCGATTCTTCCCGGGCCATGAACACTTGGTTTTTCATGCACCGCGACTGCAGTGGATCAGTCCACGATCAGTTTATCCTATCCCGTCAATTTTTTTTGCCCCGGTTCCTCCACCACACCTCTTTAATGTCCATATGAGGGGTTTTGGTCGCGGTAGTTTCAAAAAAACTCGACCCGATTCTTCCCGGGCCATAAACACTTGGTTCTTCATGCACCGCGACTGTCCCACGGGACATAGGATCAGTCCGCGATCAGTTTATCCTATCCCGTCAATTTTTTTTGCCCCGTTTCCTCCACCACACCTCTTTACTGTCCATATGAGGGGTTTTGGTCGCTGTAGTTTCAAAAAAACTCAACCCGATTCTTCTCGGGCCATGAACACTTGGTTTTTCATGCACCGCGACTGTCCCACGGTGCATAGGATCAGTCCGCGATCAGTTTATCTTTTCCCGTCAATTTTTTTTGCCCCGTTTCCTCCACCACACCTCTTTACTGTCCATATGAGGGGTTTTGGTCGCGGTAGTTTCAAAAAAACTCGACCCGATTCTTCCCGGGCCATGAACACTTGGTTTTTCATGCACCGCGACTGTCCCATGGTACATAGGATCAGTCCGCGATCAGTTTATCCTATCCCGTCAATTTTTTTGCCCCGTTTCCTCCACCACACCTCTTTACTATCCATATGAGGGGTTTTGGTCGCGGTAGTTTCAAAAAAACTCGACCCGATTCTTCCCGGGCCATGAACACTTGGTTTTTCATGCACCGCGACTGCAGTGGATCAGTCCACGATCAGTTTATCCTATCCCGTCAATTTTTTTTGCCCCGGTTCCTCCACCACACCTCTTTATTGTCCATATGAGGGGTTTTGGTCGCGGTAGTTTCAAAAAAACTCGACCCGATTCTTCCCGGGCCATGAACACTTGGTTTTTCATGCACCGCGACTGTCCAACGGTGCATAGGATCAGTCCGCGATCAGTTTATCCTATCCCGCCAGTTTTTTTTCCCGTTTCCTCCACCACACCTCCTTACTGTCCATATGAGGGGTTTTAGTCGTGGTAGTTTCAAAAAAACTCGACCCGATTCTTCCCGGGCCATGAACACTTGGTTTTTCATGCACCGCGACTGTCCCACGGTGAATAGGATCAGTCCGCGATCAGTTTATCCTATCCCGCCAGTTTTTTTCCCCCGTTTCCTCCACCACACCTCCTTACTGTCCATATGAGGAGTTTTGGTCGCGGTAGTTTCAAAAAAACTCGACCCGATTCTTCCCGGGCCATGAACACTTGGTTTTTCATGCACCGCGACTGTCCCACGGTGCATAGGATCAGTCCGCGATCAGTTTATCCTATCCCGTCAATTTTTTTTTGCCCCGTTTCCTCCACCACACCACCTTACTGTCCATATGAGGGGTTTTGGTCGCGGTAGTTTTAAAAAAACTCGACCCGATTCTTCCCGGGCCATGAACACTTGGTTTTTCATGCACCGCGACTGTCCCATGGTGCATAGGATCAGTCCGCGATCAGTTTATCATATTCCGTCAATTTTTTTTTGCCCCGTTTCCTCCACCACACCTCCTTACTGTCCATATAAGGGGTTTTGGTCGCGGTAGTTTCAAAAAAACTCGACCCGATTCTTCCCGGGCCATGAACACTTGGTTTTTCATGCACCGCGACTGTCCCACGGGGCATAGGATCAGTCCGCGATCAGTTTATCCTATCCCGTCAATTTTTTTTGCCCCGTTTCCTCCACCACACCTCTTTACTGTCCATATGCGGGGTTTTGGTCGCGGTAGTTTCAAAAAAACTCGACCCGATTCTTCCCGGGCCATGAATACTTGGTTTTTCATGCACTGCGACTGTCCCACGGTGCATAGGATCAGTCTGCGATCAGTTTATCTTATCCCGTCAATTTTTTTTGCCCCGTTTCCTCCACCACACCTCTTTACTGTCCATATGAGGGGTTTTGGTCGCGGTAGTTTCAAAAAAACTCGACCCGATTCTTCCCGGGCCATGAACACTTGGTTTTTCATGCACCGCGACTGTCCCACGGTGCATAGGATCAGTCCGCGATCAGTTTATCCTATCCCATCAATTTTTTGCCCCATTTCCTCCACCACACCTCTTTACTGTCCATATGAGGGGTTTTGGTCGCGGTAGTTTCAAAAAAACTCGACCTGATTCTTCCCGGGCCATGAACACTTGGTTTTTCATGCACCGCGACTGTCCCATGGTGCATAGGATCAGTCTGCGATCAGTTTATCCTATCCCGTCAATTTTTTTTGCCCCGTTTCCTCCACCACACCTCCTTACTGTCCATATGAGGAGTTTTGGTCGCGGTAGTTTCAAAAAAACTCGACCCGATTCTTCCCGGGCCATGAACACTTGGTTTTTCATGCACCGCGACTGTCCCACGGTGCATAGGATCAGTCCGCGATCAGTTTATCCTATCCCGTCAATTTTTTTTTGCCCCGTTTCCTCCACCACACCACCTTACTGTCCATATGAGGGGTTTTGGTCGCGGTAGTTTTAAAAAAACTCGACCCGATTCTTCTCGGGCCATGAACACTTGGTTTTTCATGCACCGCGACTGTCCCATGGTGCATAGGATCAGTCCGCGATCAGTTTATCATATTCCGTCAATTTTTTTTTGCCCCGTTTCCTCCACCACACCTCCTTACTGTCCATATAAGGGGTTTTGGTCGCGGTAGTTTCAAAAAAACTCGACCCGATTCTTCCCGGGCCATGAACACTTGGTTTTTCATGCACCGCGACTGTCCCACGGGGCATAGGATCAGTCCGCGATCAGTTTATCCTATCCCGTCAATTTTTTTTGCCCCGTTTCCTCCACCACACCTCTTTACTGTCCATATGCGGGGTTTTGGTCGCGGTAGTTTCAAAAAAACTCGACCCGATTCTTCCCGGGCCATGAATACTTGGTTTTTCATGCACTGCGACTGTCCCACGGTGCATAGGATCAGTCTGCGATCAGTTTATCTTATCCCGTCAATTTTTTTTGCCCCGTTTCCTCCACCACACCTCTTTACTGTCCATATGAGGGGTTTTGGTCGCGGTAGTTTCAAAAAAACTCGACCCGATTCTTCCCGGGCCATGAACACTTGGTTTTTCATGCACCGCGACTGTCCCACGGTGCATAGGATCAGTCCGCGATCAGTTTATCCTATCCCATCAATTTTTTGCCCCATTTCCTCCACCACACCTCTTTACTGTCCATATGAGGGGTTTTGGTCGCGGTAGTTTCAAAAAAACTCGACCTGATTCTTCCCGGGCCATGAACACTTGGTTTTTCATGCACCGCGACTGTCCCATGGTGCATAGGATCAGTCTGCGATCAGTTTATCCTATCCCGTCAATTTTTTTTGCCCCGTTTCCTCCACCACACCTCTTTACTGTCCATATGAGGGGTTTTGGTCGCGGTAGTTTCAAAAAAACTCGACCCGATTCTTCCCGGGCCATGAACACTTGGTTTTTCATGCACCGCGACTGCAGTGGATCAGTCCACGATCAGTTTATCCTATCCCGTCAATTTTTTTTGCCCCGGTTCCTCCACCACACCTCTTTACTGTCCATATGAGGGGTTTTGGTCGCGGTAGTTTCAAAAAAACTCGACCCGATTCTTCCCGGGCCATAAACACTTGGTTCTTCATGCACCGCGACTGTCCCACGGGACATAGGATCAGTCCGCGATCAGTATATCCTATCCCGTCAATTTTTTTTGCCCCGTTTCCTCCACCACACCTCTTTACTGTCCATATGAGGGGTTTTGGTCGCTGTAGTTTCAAAAAAACTCAACCCGATTCTTCTCGGGCCATGAACACTTGGTTTTTCATGCACCGCGACTGTCCCACGGTACATAGGATCAGTCCGCGATCAGTTTATCTTATCCCGTCAATTTTTTTTGCCCCGTTTCCTCCACCACACCTCTTTACTGTCCATATGAGGGGTTTTGGTCGCGGTAGTTTCAAAAAAACTCGACCCGATTCTTCCCGGGCCATGAACACTTGGTTTTTCATGCACCGCGACTGTCCCATGGTACATAGGATCAGTCCGCGGTCAGTTTATCCTATCCCGTCAATTTTTTTGCCCCGTTTCCTCCACCCTACCTCTTTACTATCCATATGAGGGGTTTTGGTCGCGGTAGTTTCAAAAAAACTCGACCCGATTCTTCCCGGGCCATGAACACTTGGTTTTTCATGCACCGCGACTGCAGTGGATCAGTCCACGATCAGTTTATCCTATCCCGTCAATTTTTTTTGCCCCGGTTCCTCCACCACACCTCTTTATTGTCCATATGAGGGGTTTTGGTCGCGGTAGTTTCAAAAAAACTCGACCCGATTCTTCCCGGGCCATGAACACTTGGTTTTTCATGCACCGCGACTGTCCCATGGTGCATAGGATCAGTCCGCGATCAGTTTATCCTATCCCGTCAATTTTTTTTGCCCCATTTCCTCCACCACACCTCTTTATTGTCCATATGAGGGGTTTTGGTCGCGGTAGTTTCAAAAAAACTCGACCCGATTCTTCCCGGGCCATGAGCACTTGGTTTTTCATGCACCGCGACTGCAGTGGATCAGTCCACGATCAGTTTATCCTATCCCGTCAATTTTTTTTGCCCCGGTTCCTCCACCACACCTCTTTATTGTCCATATGAGGGGTTTTGGTCGCGGTAGTTTCAAAAAAACTCGACCCGATTCTTCCCGGGCCATGAACACTTGGTTTTTCATGCACCGCGACTGTCCCACGGTGCATAGGATCAGTCCGCGATCAGTTTATCCTATCCCGCCAGTTTTTTTCCCCCCGTTTCCTCCACCACACCTCCTTACTGTCCATATGAGGGGTTTTGGTCGCGGTAGTTTCAAAAAAAACTCGACCCGATTCTTCCCGGGCCATGAACACTTGGTTTTTCATGCACCGCGACTGTCCAACGGTGCATAGGATCAGTCCACGATCAGTTTATCCTATCCCGTCAGTTTGTTTCCTTCCCGTCCGTCATGCTGGCCGCAAGAATGCTAGCCTTGGGTAGTTTTTTACCTTAGGATCCTTCCCGGCAGTTCATCCGGTCAGGATAATCCGTCCCGTCAGTCAGTATGACCGAGACAGTCCTTCCAGTCAGTCCGTTTCATTCCCGTCAGTCATGCTGGAATGCTGGCTTTGGGTAGTTTTTTGCCTTAGGATCCTTCCCGGCTGTGCATCCGGTCAGGATAATCCGTCCCGTCAGTCAGTATGACCGAGACAGTCCTTCCCGTCAGTCCGTTTCATTCCCGTCAGTCATGCTGGAATGCTGGCTTTGGGTAGTTTTTTGCCTTAGGATCCTTCCCGGCTGTGCATCCGGTCAGGATAATCCATCCCGTCAGTCCGTATGGCCGGGATCGCCCTTCCCGCCAGTCCTTTTCCTTCCCGTCAGTCATAGGAATGCTAGCCTTGGGTAGTTTTTTTGCCTTAGGATCCTTCCCGGCTGTGCATCCGGTCAGGATAATCCGTCCCGTCAGTCAGTATGACCGAGACAGTCCTTCCTGTAACGCCCAAACCCGACTACTAAGCCGGTTGAGGTTCACCATCAACTTAGCAATGTTCTAAGTATAAAATTTCTTAAGTATAGATTCCATTCCTTAACTAAACAATTATAAGACATGAACGATAAGACAAACTGGATATTTTATTAATCAAACCAAAGGTACTGATACAATGTAGTTCGAGTCATTAAATATAAAGAGTATTCAGTCCTATCTATCCAGTCTAATACACACACACACGTCCGTCTAGGTATCCGTTCCGCGCGCCTAAGCCCGTTCCTCACCACGAGAAACCTCAGATCCTGAAAACATATAAAACGCATAAGATAATCAACTTAGATAAATCCAGCAACCTAAATAAATCCAAGTATAATCTATATGATTCCCCACTTAAACCGCTAAGCCTTTCATTCCACTAAACCGAGAAAACGTTTAAGGAGGATCGGCCATGCCCTAGACCGGCCATGTCCGCATCCTGTCCAAAACGTTCCGCGGTCATCCTTACGTTCTAGCCATGATCGCTAAGCGATCATATCGCGGCTGTCCGGTCATGTTCGTTCGGGTCGCGCATATCGTCAGTATGATCCGCGATCACGACCGTAAGGTCGTTCAACGCGTCCATGCGTACGTCCGTAAGGATGCTACGGCGTGTCGCGTGTACGTCCGTAAGGACGACCCACGATCCGCGCTCGCGTCCGTACGTCCATTGTCGCATACCGTGAACGGACGCAACCTTTCAATCGTAACCGTTCATTCCCAACCGTGTGTGGCTCAATCATGAATGGCGACTGCTGCCGACCATGCGATCCCACCGATCAATAACACGGCTATACCGCACGCGACCCATTCCGACCAAGCCCTTACACGATCTCGGCCACATAAAACCAGCCCCACCGGCCAAAGGCCATATGCGACCGTATGAACTTAAGGTACAAAACCGCTTACACCCTAACGGTTCAATTCCCATTAACCATCAGAATAAGAAGAGAGAAGAAAACGCTCGGCCTTAGAAGCGTTGATCGCGTGGCTAGGCCATGATCAACGATCGGCCGGTCCGTGAGTCTCCACGCACCTTTGGGGTCGCGGTTGACTTGCCCGGTTCCTTGGATGTGTTTGGATCCATTTCTGATCCGATTCTCCCCTTGGAACAATCCTCTTAACCGCGCCTCCTTTCTCTTCAAACCACCGGCCAAACTTGTCAAGTTCCCGGCCAATCTCTCTTCCGATTTCTCTTGCCTTCAAGCCTTCTTTCTCTCACGATTTTTCTCTGAGTTTTGTGTAAGAAAATGGTGCCCAAAAGCGTGCGCAAAGAGGGTCTGGCCGTGGGTATTTATAGGCTGAAGAAGCCCCAAAACCGCCAAGGCCAAGGGATGTGAAAGGCATAAGCGAATGGGTGCTTTGTCCATTCGCTTCCCTTGGGCCATAACCGCCTGGTCAGCTAGTGACACTAGCTGCCTACCCACGATCTGACCTGAACACTCAACACTCACCCAAGCTGAGTTGAGCTGAGTGTCAGTCCCTCCAGCTGACCTAGCTGGCCGTCCAGCTCATTCCAGCTGCTTACTCTCTCTCTAGCTCCTTCCTTAACCGGCCAATCTCCTCCAAGCAGATCTTAGCCGCTTCTTGACCACAGAACACTTCCCGTTGATCATCCTTGATCGTTTTCCCTTGTTCTGGTCCCATGGTCCGTCTTCCCGATCCTATCTAGGATCGGGGATGCTACAAGTCTCCCCCCTTGAAAGAGATTCGTCCCCGAATCCGCATCAAGGCGATCCTCAAGCCACTCTGGGTAGTCGGCTTGCATTCTATTCACCGTCTCCCATGTAACTTCCTCAATCCCATTGCAAACCCAAACCACTTTGACCATCGGTATTGACTTCTTCCTCATTGCTTTTTCCGCTCTGTCAATAATCCGTACTGGTCTTGCTTCCATAGTCAAATTCTCCTTGAGATCGCTAGGAAATTCCGGTACAATGACATCCCGATCTGTGATACACTTCCGGAGTTGGGACACATGGAACACATTATGGAATGCTTCCATCTCAATCGGCAAGTCGAGCTTGTAAGCGACAAGTCCAACTCTTGCTACAATCCGGAACGGCCCTAAGTATCTTGGATCTAACTTCCCACGCTTTGAGACTCTGGCTCTACCTTTGAATGTGATCATCTTCAAGTAGACCAAGTCGCCAACCGCAAACTCAATGTCCTTTCGACGCTTGTCTGAATAACTCTTTTGCCTATCTTGGGCTTCCTTCATCTTGGACTTAAGTAGTCGGATCTGCTCGGTGGTCTCCTCCACTATGTCTGGTCCGATCAAACTAGATTCCCCTCCTTGTGTCTAACACAACGGGGTTCAGCACGGTCGTCCATATAACGCTTCATACGGTGACATCCCAATACTGGTGATGAGGACATCAGCTTGGCCGACACTGAGTTAAACGAGAAAGACGGACCAGGCTCTAACAAGAAGCTAACCGACCTGTTTCCGACCATGCGAGACGTACCAAGGACGCGTTCGGGACAGCGCCAGATACAGGCTGAATTCAACAATGCAATGGAGCAGCTGATCTCGAGGACAAGCCTAGAAGACATCACGACCCAGCTAGGCCATCTCGACCAAGGACAACCTGTCCTGAACCAGTTGGCCTAGAGGATGATCCATACCAAAGCTGGCGGCCCATTTGATCAGACCACGCCCTGGCCCATACTCCGGACGCACGGACCGACCATGATCTTCTGCATCGAGCCAGAAGATTCTTTGACCGGTCTGCCTCTGGGATAAAGATCATACTCTTTTTCCCTTGTGAAGTTTTGTCCCAGATGGGTTTTCTTCACAAGGTTTTTAACGAGGTGATCTGAGGCCCATTAATTAGAGAGACAGACCGGCCTCTTCTCTATTTCGACCAAGGCTTTCCTTTCTCATTTTAAGTCTTATTTCTCTTGTTTTTGTTTGATATTTTCGTGGCCCAAGTGTTTGGCCCATTTGCTTTTAGTTGCAAGTTGTTTAAAACACTCTCTTTTGTTTAATGAAAGTTACGCAAGATTAAACTAAGAAAACCCTAAGAATTGGTGATCTCCTTCTCTCCTCAGCGTGGCTGCCCCTTTGGAAGAACGACATCTCTTGGTTTTGCTTGCTGTTCAGATTGTTCTTAGTGCTCTTACTGCTCTCTAGTTCCTGGACCATCACCGATCATCCACCGACCAAGCTGAGAGTGCCTTCGGCCAGCAGCTTTGTCCCATCCGTTCATCTCTCACTCTACCATCAATCACCACGCCTCTCCATCTCATATCATCTGGTATCAGAGCCTTAAAGCTCCTGACCAGTCTGGTTATTTCTTCTCCCTTTGTTTACTTTCAGTTTTTGTTTTGCTTTGTTCTCTTAAAGCCGAAAAAAAAGGGTTAGGTTGCTAGTGTTTCTTCAAATCTGAATTTGAATCTTAATTTGAGTTGCTACGAGTTGCTGTTTGTTTATTGTTGGGTGTTATTTCTTATGTTGTGTTACTTTTAAAGGCTGAAAATCAAAAAAAAAAGTTGCTTAGAATCGTTGGGTTGTTGTTGAAGAAACCGGCCGTTAGGGTAACTCTCCTTCTAGCGAGTAGCTTAAGGCCAGTTCTCTTTGTCTGATTTCTTGTTCTCTGTTATTATAGTTTCAGTTGTTGATTGTTACTTGAATCTGTTGCATCACGTTCTCTTAGCTAGAGGAAGAAGAATAGGAGCCGTGGCTGCTAGGTTGCTAGTGGTTAGAGCCGGCTGTTATCTAGGGTTTCCTTGTGCTGCGGTTTAAATTTAAGTGATTTGCGAATTGGTTCTGGTTATTGTCATTCATTTAATCTCGGTTTAGTTCTTTCCTTTTATAGTTCTTTAGTTAAAAAAAAAAAAAGAATTTACATTGCCTTGTTCTTTTTCCGATTTTTTTGCATCTGTCGTTTCCTTTAGTTCTGCTCGTTTCTCTTCTTTGGTGCGTTTGATCTGTTTGTTTAAGTGCGCAGAGATTAATGGCAGAAGAACAAAACCAGCAAGGCGCTCCAACTGACCTCACTCAGATCCAAGCTGCTATCCAGACGATTGGAGCCCGACTGGACCGTTTGGAGCGTCCCGGCGATCACCAGCCTCGGCCGGAAGATCAGCAACCTCGGCCCGGCGCCTTTCAGCCTTGGCCAGGAGAGCATCAGCATGGACCAGAGGCACCACGCCCTCAGAACTACCAGCAACGTCGACCCGACCAGCACCTTGGGCGAGTTGAGCGACCCGGACGCTTTCAGGACGTCCGACTGGACGACTTGGACGATGATACGGACGAGTTTGAGGATGGACACCATTGGCCTCGACCACCACACCAGCGTGACCCTATTCACAGAGGACGCATTCGAGAACAAGAGGTACAACGTCCCTATCCTAATGATATCAAACTAAAGCCTCCTACTTTTGCAGGAAAATTGGACCCGGAGGCATATCTAGACTGTGAGCGGAGGATGGAGCACATCTTCGACCATTAAGGATATCCCGAAGCCAGGAAGATATCTTTAGCAGTGGCCCATTTCACAGGACATGCACTATCATGGTGGGATCAGGACGCTGCGGAACGAAGGCGCCATCGGTACGAACCGATCGCTACGTGGACTGACATGAAGTTCCAGTTAAGGCGAAGGTATGTTCCTGCCCATTTCCACAGAAATTTGCAGAAACGTTTTCGTAAGTTGATGCAGGGAACTAAGAAGGTGGAAGAGTACTTAGAGGAGTTCGAGCAATTGCAGAATAGGCTTGAGCTAGACGACTCAGAAGAGACTCTGATGGCCCAGTTCGTGGACGGACTGAACGAGAGGATCGCTAGAAAGGTAGAAAATCACCCTTATCACGATATGCCCGAGTTGTTGCACTTGTGTATACAGGTTGAGCATCACAACAAGCGGAATTCCGCGACCACAACCCGGCCTAGGACCAACACGCCTTGGACTGCACCAGCTCCACGGCCCGTTGACAAAGGTAAGTCGGTTGAGGTCGAGTCCAGGTTCAAGAAGCCGACCATTGAGACGTCTAAGCCCAACCGACCAGACCCAGGTAAGTTTACTAGTACGTCCCGTTCTCGAGATATTACATGTTTTAAGTGTCAGGGTAAAGGACATATGTCTCGAGACTGTCCAAACCGGAGAGTCATGATCTTGAACGAAGCCGGTGAGTACGAGTCTCAGGATGAACATGAGGATGAAGACATGGAGGAACTTGACACAGGGACGCCCATAGAGTATCCTGACTCTGGAGAGCTATTAGTGATCAAGAGACGGTTCAACGCGAGAACATCTTCCACACTCGTTGTACCGTGAATAGCAAGGTATGTAGTCTTATTATTGATGGTGGTTCTTGTACTAACGTGGCCAGCAGGAACATGGTTGATAAACTCGGTCTGCAAGTGACTAAGCACCCGCGACCGTACCGACTTTGGTGGCTGAACGATGACACGGAGATCCGGATCGCAGATCAAGTAACCGTACCTTTCAGCATTGGGCGATATCACGATCAGGTAGTATGCGACGTGGTTCCAATGCAGGTTGGACACTTATTACTCGGCCGACCGTGGCAGTTCGACAAGGAGTCCTTGCAAAACGGGCGGATCAATCACTACTCGTTCATGCACGACAAGCGAAAGTATCAGCTCGCGCCTCTTACACCGCAGGAAGTGCATGAGATGCAACTACACCTTGCCAAGGATAAGAAGAACCGTAAGACCAATTTAATTATCTCTTCACATTCTGTTTCTAGAGCTATTGATCAGAACACGCAGGTGCTACTAATGGTCTTCAGGGAGGCTTTACATTCATGTTCAGACGATGTTAAGCTTCCCCGGGAAGTTGTTTCTTTGTTGGACAGGTTTAAGAATGTCTTTCCGGACGAGATACCAGCCGGTGTTCCGCCCATACGAGGCATTGAGCATCAGATCGATCTTGTGCCAGGAGCGGCTCTGCCCAACCGGCCTGCATATAGGGTGAATCCGACCGAGGCCAAGGAGCTGGAGAAATAAGTGCAGGACCTCATGTCCAAGGGTTACATTCGCGAGAGCCTCAGCCCGTGTGCGGTACCAGTCTTGTTGGTTCCTAAGAAAGACGGGTCTTGGAGGATGTGCGTCGACTGCCGGGCCATCAACAACATCACCATCAAGTACTGACATCCCATACCACGGCTGGACGACATGTTAGACGAGCTACACGGCACGACCGTGTTCTCTAATATCGATCTGCGCAGTGGGTACCATCAGGTTCGAATGAAGGAAGGCGACGAGTGGAATACGGCTTTCAAGACTAAGCAGGGGCTTTATGAGTGGCTGGTCATGCCATTTGGCCTTACCAATGCACCCAGTACGTTCATGCGTCTCATGAACCAGGTCTTGAGGGCCTACATCAGTAAGTTCGTCGTTGTTTATTTCGATGATATCCTGATCTATAGTCGATGTTTTGCTGATCATCTGTTCCACCTTGAGCAAGTAATAGATACTCTTCGACAGGAGGGTCTTTATGTGAACCTCAAGAAGTGCACCTTCTGCACTGATAAGCTTGTCTTTTTAGGTTTTGTTGTGAGTTTGCAGGGCTTACAGGTTGACCAAGAAAAGATCAAAGCAATTGAGGAATGGCCGACCCCGACCACGATCGGCCATGTTAGGGGCTTCCACGGTTTAGCCAGCTTCTATAGACGGTTTGTGAAGGATTTTAGCACGGTGGCCGCCCCACTTACAACCGTGATCAAGAAGGAAGTCCCGTTCAAATGGGGCCAATCGCAGGAGACCGCATTTCAGAAACTCAAGGATTTGTTAACCCATGCTCCTATTTTGGTTTTGCCTAATTTTGATAAGACGTATGTGTTGGATCTCCTAGGATCTAGGGTTTGATATATTGAAATTCAACCAACCTCGTTCTTACCTTGAACTGGCAGCGGAATGAAATGGTGAACGAGATCAGTGGAGCAACGCAGGTGCCTTGCCTCTACCAGATACACACGCACACAAGCTGGAAACGGGATGCTAGTGTCGGATCAATGGGAATCCTCTGTTTCTGGTGTTTCTGCTCCTCTCACTGAGGAAAACTCGACGGCTCTGTTCTAGGTCGAAAACCATCAGGTTTTATTCGACCTAGAATTACACATAACGGGCCAGACTCGTTTGAGTCATAAAATCGAAAAACCTTTCGAAAACCCGAACTGTGTCGACTGACACACAAGCTGTGTCGATCGACACAACACCATTTTGTCGATAATAATGTGTATCCAATATGCATTAATATGATCATTACCATAATGATCATTCCCATGTCGTAGCTTCCAGTTTGCTTAGGTGTGTGACCCTATAGGATCATATAATACTGGCAGTAAGTCTACAACTTACAGATTGCAAGAGGCTTCTAGCAAAACATTGCAACCGCCCAGTATTATACGAATGTCTGATCTCGACACACAACTATCATCAGGAGTGAGTACAAGTGTGATTTCTGGACACTATCCCAACAATCTCCCACTTGTACTGGAATCATCAATTCATATAATCCTTTTGTCTCTATATCTCGATTTGGCATAAGGCAAGATTGGTGTCATCCTTATTAAGCCAACATCGTGTTTATCGAACTCCTGATCTCATACTGAACATTACAAACAACTGAACTACAGTTCGTTTGAGTGCGGCCACACATTTTTCTCAGTATTAAATATTCGATAGGCCCTGAGATATTTATCTCCTGTTATTCAGGAGGGACAAATCCCATCTTGTTCCATCCATATTTCAACGCACACTTCATGATATACTTGAACAGTGCCGTTATAGTCGCCAGTTACGGGTCGACGTTTGACAAAGTCAAAGTGTACCAATTCATATGCAAGAAAGCATGATGAACTCAGGTCTGAGGACTATACTCTATAGTCGTAATGAGAACCTCTTATGACACAGATATAACTATCTTGTAGACTTCTCATCAGCGGGTCATGTCCGATCATATGTTCACCAACATATATCTATGTGACTGACTGCGATAATCATATCATTGGCTCCATGAAACTTAGCCAACAATCACCTCACAATCTAGTCTCTCGCGGTTGCCATTGTCCCACTTTGACAACCTCGACTAGGGACAAAACATAATTTTTATCATCTATGACTTATTGGGTTTCATGATCAAGTCCTCAACTTGATGACCTATAATATGACATAAACTTATTTTGAGATCATTATTTAGATCACAATAAATAATGATGAAATCAAATTTCATTAAACATATCCAAAAGAATGTTTTACAAGAGCGTCTTATTATAACTAAAATAAAACTAAAAATCCCACTAGAATCAAGATTACATCTTAAGATCTCTAATGCATACAGCAGTCGTATGAATCTCATGCTTAGGCCTTGGGAGTGACTTAGTCAGAGGATCACCGACATTCTCGTCCGTCGGAACTCGGCTGATCTTCACATCACCTCTATTGACGATATCACGAATCAGGTGATATCTCCTCTCTACGTGTTTGGACTTCTGGTGTGACCTTGGTTCTTTCGCCTGGGCAATGGCTCCGTTGTTGTTACAAAACAAAGCCACTGGCTCCAAGATACTAGGAACCACACCAAGTTCAGTCATGAACTTCTTGATCCAAACAGCTTCCTTTGCCGCTTCAGAAGCAGCAACATATTCAGCTTCCGTCATGGAATCAGCTACGGTATTCTGCTTAGAGCTCTTCCAGCTCACTGCACCGCCATTCAGATAGTAGACATATCCAGACTGTGATCGGAAATCGTCTCTGTCCGTCTGAAAACTCGCATCGGTGAATCCATTCACCACAAGTTCTTCACTTCCTCCATACACCAGGAATTTATCCTTAGTATGTCTCAAATACTTGAGAATATTCTTGACAACTGTCCAGTGAACTTCACCTGGATTAGATTGGTATCTACTCGTCATGCTTAGCGCGTAAGCTACATCTGGACGAGTGCAGAGCATGGCATACATAATAGATCCTATTGCAGAAGCATAAGGAATCATATTCATGCGCTCCCGCTCAGCATGTGTCACCGGACACTGCTTCTTGCTGAGACTAATGCCATGAGACATCGGTATGAAGCCCTTCTTGGAATCATGCATCCTGAATCTGTGCAACACCTTATCAATATAAGTATCCTGGCACAATCCAATCAGCCTGTTCACTCTATCTCTGTAGATTCTGATTCCAAGAATATACGCGGCTTCTCCCATGTCTTTCATGGAAAAACCAGACTGAAGCAACGGAACGTCATTACCGAGGAGGAGTATGTCATCGACATACAGTACAAGAAACGCAATTCTGCTCCACTAGTCTTCTTGTAAACACATGGTTCCTCTTCGTTTTTGATGAAACCAAATTGTTTTACTGCTTCATCAAAACGAAGATTCCAACTCCGTGATGCTTGCTTCAATCCATAAATGGATTTATGAAGCTTGCATACCTTTCCAGCGTTCTTAGGATCAACAAAACCTTCAGGCTGTGTCATATACACATCCTCTTCCAGAATACCATTCAGGAAAGCGGTTTTGACATCCATCTGCCAAATCTCATAGTCATAATGAGCTGCAATCGCTAGAAGAATCTGAATGGATTTAAGCATAGCGACTGGGGAATAGGTTTCATCATAGTCAATACCATGAATTTGCTTGAAACCTTTAGCCACCAACCTCGCTTTGTAAATTTGCACATTGCCATCAACGTCAATCTTCTTCTTGAAGATCCATTTACACTCAATGGCTTTTGCACCATTAGGTAAATCGACCAAGGACCATACTTGGTTTTCTGACATGGATCCCATTTCGGATTTAGAGGCTCCAAGCCACTTTTCGGAGTCCGGGCCCATCATTGCTTCCGCAAAGGTCGCTGGTTCGTCACTATCAATGATCATCAGATCATTGGAATTGGTCACGAGAAATCCATAGTATCTCTCGGGTTCATAACGGATCCTTCCGGATCTGCGAACTTCAGGCTCCACAGGCGCCGGTTCCACAGAACTTTGTGGATCCAACTGCTGCTCTTCCTCAGCAGGTTGAGCAGTCTCCTGTGCATCTCGAATTTCTTCAAGATGTACTTTACTCCCACTATTTTTCTTAGAAAGAAACTCCCTCTCAAGAAAAGAACAGTCCCGAGCAACAAATACTTTGTTCTCAGATTGGTTGTAAAAGTAGTATGCCTTGGTTTCCCTAGGATAACCAACGAAGTAGCATTTATCTGATTTGGGTGCGAGCTTGTCAGAGATTAAACGTTTGACATAAGCCTCACAACCCCAAATCTTCAGGAAAGACAGACTAGGAATGTTCCCAGTCCACAATTCATGTGGTGTCTTTTCCACTGATTTAGATGGCACCCTATTTAGTGTAAACGCAGACGTTTCTAGAGCTTATCCCCAAAAGGATAATGGAAGATTTGAATGACTCATCATAGACCGAACCATATCCAGTAAGGTTCGATTCCTCCTCTCTGACACTCCATTCCATTGGGGTGTTCCAGGAGGAGTGAGTTGTGAAATAATTCTACACTCGCTCAGATAGTCGCTGAACTCTTGACTCAAGTATTCTCCTCCGCGATCCGATCGCAGAGCTTTAATACTTTTGCCAAGTTGGTTATGTACTTCATTCTTGAATTCCTTGAATCTATCAAAGGATTCTGACTTGTGTCTCATCAAGTAGACATAGCCATACCTACTGAAATCATCAGTGAAGGTAATGAAGTACTTGTAATTTCCTCTGGCAACAGTACTCATTGGCCCACATACATCAGTATGAACAAGGCCCAATAAATCACTGGCCCTTTCATTTGGTTTGTTGAAAGGGGCTCTAGCCATTTTGCCCATCAAACAAGATTCGCATTTCTCACATGATTCAAAATCAAATGAGCCCAGAAGCCCATTTCGATGGAGCCTTTGGATGCGTTTCTCACATGATATGGCCCAAACGACAATGCCATAAGAAAGTCGGGTTTTCGTCATTGGACTTAAACCGCTTTGTATTTATGTTAAAGACAGGCATTTCTTGGTTTAAAACATATAACCCATTATCTAATGGGGCGCTACCATAATACGTACCATCACGATTAAAAGAACAAACTTTATTCTTAACAGCAAAATCAAAACCTTCCAAATCCAAAACGGAAACTGAAATTATGTTTATGCTAATCGCAGGTACAAAGTAGCAATTATTTAAAGCTAAAACCATGCCCGAAGGTAAGGATAAATCGTAAGTGCCTACGGCCAGTGCAGCAACCTTAGCTCCATTCCCGACCCGTAGCTCCACTTGTCCTTTCTTCAGCGTTCTACTGTTTCTTAGTGCCTGCACATCAGTACAAATATGAGCACCGCAGCCGGTATCCAATACCCACGAAGTAGAACTAGAAGACATAACATTAAGTTTGATAACATAAATACCTGAGTCAGACGTATCATACGTCTTCTTCAGCTTCTTGTAATCTTCCATGAACTTCTTGTTGGGATTATGTCCTGAAATCACATTGTACTTACTCTAAAGATAGTTGTATTGTCGAGATCGGACAATTCATGTGATACTGGGTAGTCATAATGTTTTGCTAGAAACCTCTTATGACAAATGAGTTGTAACTCATTTCCAGTATCGTGTGAACCTAAAGGGTCACACACCTAAGCAAGTTGGATACGCTTCTGTAGGGAATTGATCATTGGCATATGGTCCGATCAATGTGTATTGGATACACATTGAATTCGTGTGTTAAGAGGTGTGTCGATCGATGGTGCAACGATCGACACAAGGTTGATACCGTAACTGATGTTACGGTTTGTAAACCATGGGCCTATTTATAGGGGCCAGGTTACACGACCTAATCAGAGAGCCATCGCAGACAGTTTTTCTAGATAGAAAAACAGACCCTCTTCCTCTAAAAATGCGAATAGAATCCGAGGAGATCCGATCACCGGTACTAGCATCCCGGCGGATTCCAGCTTGTGTGCGTGTGGACTACGATAGAGGCGCAGCGATTGAGGCGCTCTAGATCTCGTTTACCTTCTCCAATTTCCGCTGCCAATCTACAGGTAATCACGAGGTCAGTTCTTAGATTCAATCACCTAGACCCAGGATCCCAGGGATTACAACAGTGGTATCAGAGCCATAGGGTTTAATAGATTGAATCAGTAGCCTAGAATTCGATAAAATGTCATTTTGATTGAATGATGCTAGCTAGGATTCGTTTTGTTAATAAGAATCTCGGATTTGTTAATATCGAAAACGAAGAACTGTGTTTTCGCACAGCATCGATCGATGCACTGGGTGTGTCGATCGATGCAGCGCGAAAACGGCAAAACTGATTTAGGGTTTTCGCATAGCATCGATCGGTGCACTGGGTGCATCGATCGATGCAGCGCGAAAATGCAAAAGCAATTGTGTTTTCGCATAGCGTCGATCGACACAAACTTGTGTCGATCGATGCACTGCGAATTCGCCTAATTAAAACAATGGGTTTTGATTTAGAAATCGCACTGTGTCGATCGACACATTGGATGCATCGATCGACACAGGCTGTGCGAAAGGATAGATCGGTTCAATTGGATTGAACCGGTTATCTCGCATGGTTATGTCGGTTTAATTCGATTAAAATTCCCTGATACACTACTGTATCGATCGACACAGGTTTAGTGTCGGTCGACACAGTCCTTGCGATTGGTTAATCGGTTCAATTGGATTGAATTGGTTATCATGCTTGGTTAAGGTAGGTCAGATCGGTTTAAATTGGATGAATTGATTCAATTGGATTGAATTAGTTATCTCAATTGGAATAAACCGATTTGATTAGTTAAGATCAGTTTGATTGGATAAGTCGGTTCAATTAGATTGGACCGGTTATCGCAATTGGTCTAAGACCGGTTATAGGGTTGGTAAAGGTTGCATATCAAATGTCGACTAAGTGTGTCAGTCGATGCGCGTGGTGACGATGCGAACCGTAATCGTTTGGTTTTGAACCAGATGATTGAAAAACCGAACCAAATGACCTAACCCACTTAAATTAGAACAAGTAAAACTTAATTGAAATTAAAAGTTAAAAATGTTCTAAACCTATTTAATACACATTGGATGTGTGTTAGACCGAAGCTTAGTTATTCAATATGGTCAACTGTCAAGACTCGTTTCGTTGTTGGATAGTCTTGCCAAGAGCTTGGTGTCCACAATTACATGAATAAGGCAGGTAGTAGTGTTGATGGTCTTGCAGTGCTTGACATCAACTATTGCATGACCTAAGAGATTGAATTACTAATCTTTTAAAGTTCCATTTCCTCAACTAAATATCAAGTGATCTTGATGTCTTGCCCAATCTTGTCTACTGTCAAGACTCGTGTCGTTTGTTGGATAGTCTTGGAGTCCTTAGTATCCACTGCAACATGAGTAAGGCAGGTGGTCATTGATAGACTTGCAGTGCAACTGTCAGTGATCACAAGACAGATAAGATTGGTTTTACTTGACTAGGCTATCAGAAGTTCTGGCCCGGAGACATCAGAGTGGAATAGACATAGTTTGTCTCATCTACGACCAAGAGTTGTACTGAGTACAATTAGCAATGATTTGCTTACCTAGATTGCTAAACTCTGGGTGAAGACGAGTCGTCCACTCGGATTTTAGTGATGTATGGATCTTGGATTATTATATTCATTGAGGAAACATTGTTTGAATATAATGCGAGTTTTCTTATTGGATAAGATTCCTCATTTTCTGAAATCATAACTAAAATTTTCTTTGATTAAAATTTTCAGCCTATGTCTAAAACTACCTTCTCGTTACGACCCGTCCTTGAGAAGGACAAGTTAAATGGGTCAAATTTCCTGGATTGGTATCGCAATTTGAGATTAATCCTCAAGCAGGAGAGTAAGGACTATGTCCTTGAGAAAGCTCTTCCAGAAAGGCTTGGGACCAATCGCTCGAATGCAGTATATGATGCTTGGAATAAGCATTATATTGATGTGGTAGATGTGCGTGGTCTGATGTTGGCTACCATGGTATCTGACTTAAAGAGTCAATAAGAGAACATGGAGTCGCCAATAGAGATGATCACCAGCCTGAAACTGAAGTTTCAGGATCTGGCACGAGTTGAGAGATTCCAGATGGTGAAGTCTCTCACTGGGTGCAAGCTACCAGAGGATGCTCCAGTAAGTCCTCATGTCATTAAACTGATGGGTTACATTGATAACCTGGGGAAACTGGAATGTCCTGTCAGCTTAGAGTTGGCCACTGACATCATTCTGCAGTCACTGCCGTCAAGCTATGATAAGTTCATTGAGAACTATATCAAGAAAGGCTTGACGAAGACGTTGACTGAGCTGCATGACATGATCAAAACAGCAGAGCAAGACATCATAAGGGGTAAAAGATTTGAGAAATCTTGTGTTGACAAGGGTAGAGGCAGGGCCGTCCAGATTTGGAATCAGGATAAGCCAGTGTCATCTTATAAGCCCAAGTCCGGCCCATCTGGTGTTAGAAAGTGCTTCTACTGTGATGAGTCAGGGCATTGGAAGAGAGATTGCATTAAATTCTTGGAAGATTCACAAGAGATGAAGGAGATGTATGGTACTTCTTCTTCAGGTATTGTGTTATTACTTCAAGTTCTACATATGTATTGGATACTGGTTGTGGTACTGATATTTTGGAAATATGCAGGGCCTAAGCAACAGTAGAACGTTGAGGAAAGGACAAGTGGAATTGCGTGTCTGGTATGAAGCAATGGTTGCTACATAAGCCGTAGAGATTCTCCACTTGTAGGAGCCTTTCAAGCTTGGTTTTAAATTAAGTAATTGCTACTATGTACCTGCTTTATGCAGAGATGTCTTTCAATTTCTTGTAAGAATTTGAATGTTTTTCATTCTGATAAAAGACAAGTTTTGCTCTTTTGATCTTAATAAAATATTATATGGTAGCACCCCTTTTTGATAAATGGGTTTTATGTCTTAAACCAACATACTCTTGAATATAACATAAATACCAAACGGTTTAAGTCTGATGACTTGAAATCTTCAGTACTTCATTACTTTATTGATGGCTTCAGTAAGTATGACTGTGTTCATTTGATGAGACACGAGTCGGAATCCTTTGGAATGGTCAAAGGAGTTTCAGAATGAAGTATAGAACCGATTTGACAGAAGTATTGAGATCCTCGATTAGATCGCGGAAGAAAATACTTGAGTCAAGAATTGAGTGATCATCTAAGTGAGTGTGAAGTCATACCACAGCTCTTTTCTCATGAAAGCCTAATTGGTGTTTCTGAGAGAATGAATCGGATCTTATTGGATATGCTCCGATTAATGATGAGTCACATGAATCTTCCATTATCCTTTTTAAAAATACGCTCTAAAATGAATAAGTTTAGGCAAATTATGTTTCTATCAGAATCAGTTGAAAGACACCACATTGGATGTGGACTGGGTGATTTCCAAGTATGTTTTACTGATTAATTGGGATTGCAAGGTTTGTGTAAGGCAGTTGTCAACAAACAAACTTGAATCCAAATCTGATAAGGGCTGCTTCGCCGGTTGTCCTAAGGAAACCAAGGCTTAGTACTTTTGCAACCAATCCGAGAACAAAGTTTTGTTGTTCGGAACCATGTTTTTCCAAGAAAACAGTGGGAGTAAAAGTACAGCTCGAAGAAATTCGAGAAACACAGGAGGCTGTTAAACCTGTTAAGGAAGAGCAGCAGTTGGATCTACAGAGTGTTGTAGGATCTGAACCTGTGGAGCCATAATTTCGCTGATCCTGATGGATCCGTCACTAAACCGAGGGTGATTCCTCATGACCGATTGCCGTGATCTGATGATCATTGAAAAGTGACGAGCATGCGAAATTCAAAGAAGCGATGGTGAGCCCCAACTCGGAAAATTTGCTAGGTATGCATGTTAGCTTCACCGATCTATTTATAGATTGAAGCAAACATCTTGGAGTTGGAATCTATGTTCTGTTAAAACGGTCAAAGGCTTTGACTCGATCAGGAACGAATAGAAACCGTGCGTTTACAAGTAAACAAGCGGGAGCGTAGTTGCAATTCTCAAAACTGTATGTTTATAACACACTTAATCTCATAAACGACGTTCCGACGCTGAAGTCTAGTCAAAGTTTTGGGTCGGAAGTCAAATTCAATAATAGACGTGGGAGAAGCCGCGAAAGTTCTTGGAATATGGATCCATTGAGATGGATCAGAAGAGCTGATTGGATCGTGTCAGAATCCTTATGATTATAAGGTACTGGACAGTTCAAATATGCATGACTCCAAGAACAGCTTCATACCAAAGGTCTTATGGCAATAATCTTAGCAAGATGAAGTGTCTTGGACACTGGCTGAGCTAGTATCTATGAGTGTGATTCTTTCTGCTTCAGCAATAGAATCCATAATAAATGCCATATTTAGCGCTCGTATAGATGCAGTTTACGCATATAGCATGACGAGAAGATACCAATATGTTCCGGTAAGAGTCACTGGACAGTTGTAAGGAATATCCCCAAGTGTTTGAGAAACACTAAGGATAGGTTCTTGTACAACTGAGGAAATGACGAATCTGTTAAGAGTAGTTAGACAGACAAAGATGATTCACGGTTCCCACCTGTTTATGTCTCTTTGTCTGTGTAGCGGGGCTATCTGTTGGAAAGGTCTCCAAGCAGTGGACCGCAGAATAGTGCTTATTAAAGAACAGCAGTGTGGTTTGTTGGAATGGCTCCAAGCAAGAACACCGCAGCATCTCTCACATACTAAGCATGAGTTTCATGCTGTTGTTGTAGGTACTAGATATCTGAAGACGTGGTCTAGATTCTAGTGGGAGTTATGTTAGTTATGATGTTCAGATAGACATGATGTAGTCATGATTATGAAAAACTGACATCAGCATTATTTGATCATTGGATGATTAAATAATGGTCCCAAGTGTTTTATGTTCATGTTATAGGACATCAAGTTGAGGACTTGATCATGAAACCCTATAAGTAAAAGATAACATAAATTATGATTGTCCCTAGTCGAGATTGTCAAAGTGGGACACTGATAATCGTGAGAGACTAGCTTGTGAGGTGACTGTTGACTAAGTTTCATGGAGTTAATGATATGAGTATCACAGTCAGTCACATAGATATATGTTGGTGAACATATGATCAGACATGACCCACTAATGAGAACTCTACAGGATAGTTATATCTGTGTCATGAGAGTTTCTCATTATGACTATAGAGTATAGTCCTTAGATCTGAGTTCATCATGCTTTCTAGTATATGAATTGGTGCACTTTGACCTTATCAAACGTCGATCCGTAAATGGCGGCTATAAAGACATTGCTTAGGTGTATCATGAAGTATATGTAGAAACAGGGATGGAACAAGAAGGGATTTGTCCCTCCTATATAACGGGAGATAAATATCTCAGGGCCCATCGAAGATTTGATACTGAGAAAATGCATGGCCATGCTCAAACAAGGTGATTGTCAGTCGTTTGTTTTATCAGTATAGATCAGGAGTTCGATGAACATGATGTTGGCTATAATAAGGATGACACAGTTTCTTGCCTTATGCCATATCGAGATATAGCGACAAAGGGATTATGGGAATAGATGATTCCAGTACAAGTGGGAGATTGTTGGGATTATGTCCTGAAATCACATTGTACTTACTCTAAAGATAGTTGTATTGTCGAGATCGGACAATTCATGTGATACTGGGTAGTCATAATGTTTTGCTAGAAACCTCTTATGACAAATGAGTTTTAACTCATTTCTAATATCGTGTGAACCTAAAGGGTCACACACCTAAGAAAGTTGGATACGCTTCTGTAGGGAAATGATCATTGGCATATGGTCCGGTCAATGTGTATTGGATACACATTGAATTCGTGTGTTAAGAGGTGTGTCGATCGATGCCATTGGTGCAACGATCGACACAAGGTCGATACCGTAACTGATGTTACGGTTTGTAAACCATGGGCCTATTTATAGGGGCCAGGTTACACGACCTAATCAGAGAGCCGTCGCAGACAGTTTTTCTAGATAGAAAAACAGACCCTCTTCCTCTAGAAACGCGAATAGAATCCCAGGAGATCCGATCACCGGTACTAGCATCCCGGCGGATTCCAGCTTGTGTGCGTGTGGACTACGATAGAGGCGCAGCGATTGAGGCGCTCTAGATCTCGTTTACCTGCTCCAATTTCCGCTGCCAATCTACAGGTAATCACGAGGTCAGTTCTTAGATTCAATAACCTAGACCCAGGATCCTAGGGATTCCAACACTTCTTGCAGTCTCTCTTCCAATGCCATAACTGCTTGCAGTAGTTGCACTTATCCTCAGGAGAAGGCCCGGATTTGGGCTTCGGCTTGGGCTTGTCCTGACTCTCAGTCTGGACAACTTGGGCCTTTCCCTCGTGGAATCAGCTACGGTATTCTGCTTAGAGCTCTTCCAGCTCACTGCACCGCCATTTAGATAGAAGACATATCCAGACTGTGATCGGAAATCGTCTCTGTCCGTCTGAAAACTCGCATCGGTGAATCCATTCACCACAAGTTCTTCACTTCCTCCATACACCAGGAATTTATCCTTAGTTTGTCTCAAATACTTGAGAATATTCTTGACAGCTGTCCAGTGATCTTCACCTGGATCAGATTGGTATCTACTCGTCATGCTTAACGCGTAAGCTACATCTGGACGAGTGCAGAGCATGGCATACATAATAGATCCTATTGTAGAAGCATAAGGAATCCTATTCATTCGTTCTCGCTCAGCATGTGTCGCCGGACAATGCTTCTTGCTGAGACTGGTGCCATGAGACATCGGTATGAAGCCATTCTAGGAATCATGCATCCTGAATATGTGCGGTACCTTATCAATATAAGTGTCCTGGCACAATCCAATCAGCTTGTTCACTCTATCTCTGTAGATTCTGATTCCAAGAATATATGCGGCTTCTCCCATGTCTTTCATGGAAAAACAACTTCCGAGCCAAGTCTTAACAGACTGAAGCAACGGAACGTCATTACCGAGGAGGAGTATGTCATCGACATACAGTACAAGAAACGCAATTTTGCTCCCACTAGTCTTCTTGTAAACACATGGTTCCTCTTCGTTCTTGATGAAACCAAATTGTTTAATTGATTCATCAAAACGAAGATTCCAACTCCGTGATGCTTGCTTCAATCCATAAATGGATTTATGAAGCTTGCATACCTTCCCAGCGTTCTTAGGATCGAAAAAACCTTCAGGCTGTGTCATATACACATCCTCTTCCAGAATACCATTCAGGAATGCGGTTTTGACATCCATTTGCCAAATCTCATAATCATAATGAGCGGCAATCGCTAGAAGAATCCGAATGGATTTAAGCATAGCGACTGGGGAATAGGTTTCATCATATTCAATACCATGAATTTGCTTGAAACCTTTAGCCACCAACCTCGCTTTGTAAATTTGTACCTTGCCATCCACGTCAATCTTCTTCTTGAAGATCCATTTACACTCAATGGCTTTTGCACCATTAGGTAAATCGACCAAGGACCATACTTGGTTTTCTGACATGGATCCCATTTCGGACTTAGAGGCTCCAAGCCACTTTTCGGAGTCCGGGCCCATCATTGCTTCCGCCAAGGTCGCTGGTTCGTCACTATCAATGATCATCAGATCATTTGAATCGGTCACGAGAAAACCATAGTATCTCTCGGGTTCGTTACGGATCCTTCCGGATCTGAGAACTTCAGGCTCCACAGGCGCCGTTTCCACAGAACTTTGTGGATCCAACTGCTGCTCTTCCTCAGCAGGTTGAGCAGTTTCCTGTGCATCTCGAATTTCTTCAAGATGTACTTTACTCCCACTGTTTTTCTTAGAGATAAACTCCCTCTCAAGAAAAGAACAGTCCCGAGCAACAAATACTTTGTTCTCAGATTGGTTGTAAAAGTAGTATGCCTTGGTTTCCCTAGGATAACCAACGAAGTAGCATTTATCTGATTTGGGTGCAAACTTGTCAGAGATTAAACGTTTGACATAAGCCTCACAACCCCAAATCCTCAGGAAAGACAGACTAGGAACATTCCCAGTCCACAGTTCATGTGGTGTCCTTTCCACTGATCTAGATGGTACCCTATTCAGTGTAAACGCAGACGTTTCTAGAGCGTATCCCCAAAAGGATAATGGAAGATTTGAATGACTCATCATAGACCGAACCATATCCAATAAGGTTCGATTCCTCCTCTCCGACACTCCATTCCATTGGGGTGTACCAGGAGGAGTGAGTTGTGAAATAATTCCACACTCGCTCAGATAGTCGCTGAATTCTTAACTCAAGTATTATCCTCCGCGATCCGATCGCAGAACTTTGATACTTTTGCCAAGTTGATTATGTACTTCATTCTTGAATTCCTTGAATCTATCAAAGGATTCCGACTTGTGTCTCATCAAATAGACATAGCCATACCTACTGAAATCATCAGTGAAGGTAATGAAGTACTTGTAATTTCCTCTGGCAACAGTACTCATCGGCCCACATACATCAGTATGAACAAGGCCTAATAAGTCACTGGCCCTTTCATTTGGTTTGTTGAAAGGGGCTCTAGCCATCTTGCCTATCAAACAAGATTCGCATTTCTCACATGATTCAAAATCAAATGAGCCCAGAAGCCCATTTCGATGGAGCCTTTGGATGCGTTTCTCATTGATATGGCCCAAACGACAATGCCATAAGAAAGTCGGGTTTTCGTCGTTGGACTTAAACCGCTTTGTATTTATGTTAAAGTTAGGCATTTCTTGGTTTAAAACATATAACCCATTATCTAATGGGGCGCTACCATAAAATGTACCATCACGATTAAAAGAACAAACTTTATTCTTAACAGCAAAATCAAAACCTTCCAAATCCAAAACGGAAACTGAAATTATGTTTCTGCTAATCGCAGGTACAAAGTAGCAATTATTTAAAATTAAAACCATGCCCGAAGGTAAGGACAACTCGCAGGTGCCTACAGCCAGTGCAGCAACCTTAGCTCCATTCCCGACCCGTAGCTCTACTTGTCCTTTCTTCAGCGTCCTACTATTTCTTAGTGCCTGCACATTAGTACAAATGTGAGCACCGCAGCCGGTATCCAATACCCACGAAGTAGAACGAGAAGATATAACATTAAGTTCGATAACATAAATACCTGAATCAGACGCATCATACGTCTTCTTCAGCTTCTTGTAATCTTCCATGAACTTCTTGCAGTCTCTCTTCCAATGCCCTAACTGCTTGCAGTAGTTGCACTTATCCTCAGGAGAAGGCCCGGATTTGGGCTTTGGCTTGGGCTTGTCCTGACTCTCAGTCTGGACAACTTGGGCCTTTCCCTTATCCTTCTTAGGTTTCTTAAACCTTTTACCCCCTTGTACCATCAGTACACTGGGAGTTGCCTTCTTGTGATTCGGCTCTGCTGTCTTCAGCATGCCGTGCAACTCAGTCAATGTCTTAGTCATGTTTTGCATGTTGTAGTTCATGATGAACTGATCAAAACACGACGGCAAAGACTGCAGAATCATGTCAGTGGCTAGCTCCTGGCTAATGGCACAGTCCAGTTTCCCCAGGTTATCAATGTAACCCATCATTTTAAGGACATGAGGACTTACTGGACTGTCCTTAGCCAGCTTGCAACCCATGAGAGATTTAACCGTCTGGTATCTCTCTGTGCGAGCTTGCTCCTGAAACAACTGTTAATCATCTCAATGGGTGACATCACGTTCTCATATTGCTTCTGCAGCTCAGAGTTCATAGTCACCAGCATTAGACAATTAACATCTTTGACATCAGCTGAATGCTTATCCCAAGCATTCTTTTCTGTCTGCGGGGCATTGGAACGTGGCCTCTCGGTGACAACTCTTTCAAGGACATATTCCTTGTTCTCGTGCCTGAGAACTATTCTCAGGTTCCGATACCATTCCAAGAAATTAGATCCATTTAACTTGTCCTTCTCAAGGACGGATCTTAGTGAGAAATTGTTGATGTGAGTTGAGACAGACATAGCTGTAATTAAAAGAGGTAGAGGTTTAGTTATTTTGCTCAAGGAATGAGAATTCTTATCTAATAAGAAAAACTCGCATTGTATTCAAAACTATGTTTAATCAGATGAATACAATGAACCAAGATCCTTAGATTACTAAAATTCGAGTGGGCGACTCGCCGTTACTCAAACTTTAGTTATCTAGGTAAGCAAATCATTGCTAATTGTACCCAGTACAACTCTTGGTCGTGGATGAGACAAACTATGCCTAATCCACTCTGATGTCTCTGGGCTCAGAACTTCTGATAGCCCAGTCAAGTAAAACCAATCTCTTCTGTCTTGTGATCACTGACAGTCGCAGTGCAAGTCTGTCAATGACCACCTGCCTTACTCATGTTGTTGTGGATACCAAGGACTCCAAGACTATCCAACAAACGACACGAGTCTTGACAGTAGACAAGATCGGGCAAGACATCAAGATCACTTGATATTTTGTTGAGGAAAAGATTATTTAATCTTGATGCATATCCAATATACATCCAAGAAGTTATTAATTTAATTAAAACATTCAATTTTATTAAGTTTATGTTCAACTAGAACTTTGGGATTGAATTTGATCTGGTATACGCAAATTTATGGTCTAACCAGTAATTCTGCGAATGGTGTGTCGATCGATGCCAACCATTGGCATCGGTCGACACAACATAATTTAAACCGGTCTTCGATAACTGGTCAAACCGGATCGAATTTCATTAACCGATTCAATCTAATTGAACCGGTTTGGTTTAACGGTCCATGTCGATCGTCACACAACTCTGTGTCGATCAACATTACCAAACCAGAACCAATTGGTTAATTAAAATTAACCGAGCGAGATAAACGTTTCAATCCAATTGAACCGATCTATCTAATCGCATTGCCTGTGTCGACCGACACACCCAGTGTATCGATCGACACAGTAGGATTACGGGTACTCGATCTCAGATCGAAACCCTAAAATTATTTACGAGTTTTCGCTTTGTGTCGACCGACACATGCTTTGTGTCGATCGACACTCTGCGACAAACCCTAAAAATTTTACGCGTTATTTCGCGGCGTGTCGATCGACACAGTGCGATTTCAACAGTTTCATCGTTTTCAACAGGCACATAATCCGAGATTAACACTTTGAAAACATGATTTAGCATGCAATATTCAGTTCAACAACATCAGTTTTCGAATTAATTGCATCTGATTCAATAGCTAAACCCTAACAACGCTCTGATACCACTGTTGGATCTCCCAGGATCTAGGGTTTGATATATTGAAATTCAACCAACCTCGTTCTTACCTTGAACTGGCAGCGGAATGAAATGGTGAACGAGATCAGTGGAGCAACGCAGGTGCCTTGCCTCTACCAGATACACACGCACACAAGCTGGAAACGGGATGCTAGTGCCGGATCAATGGGAATCCTTTGTTTCTGGTGTTTATGCTCCTCTCACTGAGAAAAACTCTACGGCTCTGTTCTAGGTCGAAAACCATCAGGTTTTATTCGACCTAGAATTACACATAACGGGCCAGACTCGTTTGAGTCATAAATTCGAAAAGCCTTTCGAAAACCCGAACTGTGTCGACCGACACACAAGCTGTGTCGATCGACACAACACCATTTTGTCGATAATAATGTGTATCCAATACGCATTAATATGATCATTACCATAATGATCATTCCCATGTCGTAGCTTCCAGTTTGCTTAGGTGTGTGACCCTATAGGATCATATAATACTGGCAGTAAGTCTACAACTTACAGATTGCAAGAGGCTTCTAGCAAAACATTGCAACCGCCCAGTATTATACGAATGTCTGATCTCGACACACAACTATCATCAGGAGTGAGTACAAGTGTGATTTCAGGACACTATCCCAACAGTTTGAGATTGAGTGTGATGCTTCAGGTTTAGGGATTGGAGCTGTTCCGACGCAAGGTGGGCGACCGGTCGCCTACTTCAGCGAGAAGTTGAGTGGAGCCACGCTCAACTATCCTACTTATGACAAGGAGTTGTATGCGTTGGTTAGATCCTTGGAGACTTGGCAGCATTACTTGCTGGCCAAGGAGTTTGTTATTCACACCGACCACGAGGCGCTCAAGCATTTGAGAGGACATACAAATCTGAAGAGGAGGCATGCTAAGTGGCTTGAGTTCGTGGAGACCTTTCCGTACATCATCAAGTACAAGAAGGGAAAGGAGAACGTGGTAGCTGATGCATTGTCCAGGAGATACACACTGATCAGCACCATGGAGGCCAAAGTTTTAGGGTTTGAACTTATTAAAGAAGATTATGATACTGACCCTGATTTTGGTGAAATTTTTCAGGAATGTAGCAAAGGACCGAAAGGAGTTTTCTACTTGCATAACGGTTTCCTGTTCAGGGGCAAGCGGCTGTGCATTCCTAAGGGGTCGATGAGGGAGCTCCTTATCCGAGAATCCCATGGAGGAGGACTGATGGGACACTTTGGTGTGGACAAGACACTAGGTGTCCTAGTAGAGCACTTCTATTGGCCACATCAGAAGAGAGACACAAAGGGTTTCTGCTCCAAGTGCATCACATGCCTTAAGTCCAAGTCCAGGTCACATCCTCATGGTCTTTACTTACCGTTGCCTATACCTAACCGACCATGGGTCGATATTTCTATGGATTTTGTTCTTGGTTTGCCTAAGATCAGGAACAAGGATGCGATCTTCGTTGTGGTCGACCGGTTTTCAAAGATGGCTCACTTCATGCCGTATTCTAAGACGAATGATGCGACCCAGACAGCCGACCTCTTCTTCAAAGAAGTGGTCAGATTGCACGGACTACCTCGGACCATCGTCTCGGACCATGACCCGATCCTCCTAGGTCACTTCTGGAGGACGTTGTGGAGGAAGCTTGGTACCAAGATATTGTTCTCGACCACTTGTCACCCACAGACTGATGGACAGACCAAGGTCGTGAACCGGACTCTCTCAGCCCTCTTAAGGGCCACAGTTGGTAAAAATTTGTCACATTGGTTGGACTGCATTCCTTTTGTTGAGTTTGCTTATAATGGTGCCAAACACTCTGCTACTAAGATGTCTCCTTTTGAGGTTGTTTATGGATTTAAGCCAGATACGCCACTTGATCAGAAGCCACTGCCAGCATTGGAGTTCATCAATCTTGATGGAGAGCGCAAGGCTGAGGCCGTCGCCAAGCTACACCGGGCGGTCTAGGAGAACATCGAGAAGAGGATGAAGCAGTACAAGAAACAAGCCGACAAACACAGGAAAGAGGTCGACATTAGGCCAGGCGACTGGGTCTGGGTTCACATGCGACCCGAACGGTTCAGAGACAACAGGAAGTCCAAGCTTGCCCCACGTGGAGATGGACCATTCCAGGTCCTAAAGAAGATCAACGACAACGCCTACCAATTGGAACTCCCAGGTGAGATGAGCATATCGTCGAGTTTTAATGTTTCTGATTTGTCTCCTTATTGTGCAGGTGATACCGTTCTGAGGCCAGAACCTCTTCAAGAGGGTGGGAATGATGAGGACATCAGCTTGGCCGACACTGAGTTGGACGAGCAAGACGGACCAGGCTTTAACAAGAAGCTAACCGACCTGTTTCCGACCATGCGAGACGTACCAAGGACGCGTTCGGGACAGCGCCAGATACAGGCTGAATTCAACAATGCCATGGAGCATCTGATCTCGAGGACAAGCCTAGAAGACATCACGACCCAGCTAGGCCATCTCGACCAAGGACAACCTGTCCTGAACCAGTTGGCCCGGAGGATAATCCATACCAAAGCTGGCGGCCCATTTGATCAGACCACGCCCTGGCCCATACTCCGGACGCACGGACCGACCATGATCTTCTGCATCGAGCCAGATGATTCTTTGACCGGTCTGCCTCTGGGATAAAGATCATACTCTTTTTCCCTTGTGAAGTTTTGTCCCAGATGGGTTTTCTTCACAAGGTTTTTAACGAGGTGATTCGAGGCTCATTCATTAGAGAGACAGACCGGCCTCTTCTCTATTTCGACCAAGGCTTTCCTTTCTCGTTTTAAGTCTTATTTCGCTTTTTTTTGTTTGATATTTTCGTGGCCCAAGTGTTTGGCCCATTTGCTTTTAGTTGAAAGTTGTTTAAAACACTCTCTTTTTGTTTAATGAAAGTTACGCAAGATTAAACTAAGAAAACCCTAAGAATTGGTGATCTCCTTCTCTCCTCAGTGTGGCTGCCCCTTTGGAAGAACGACATCTCTTGGTTTTGCTTGCTGTTCAGATTGTTCTTAGTGCTCTTACTGCTCTCTAGTTCCTAGACCATCACCGATCATCCACCGACCAAGCTGAGAGTGCTTTCGGCCAGCAGCTTTGTCCCATCCGTTCATCTCTCACTCTACCATCAATCACCACGCCTCTCCATCTCATATAAACTGGCATGGAAACTGTTGTTGTATGCAAACTCTGCCAAAGGCAAGTACCTCTCCCAAGAATCGCCCCAATCCAAAACACTTGCTCTTAACATGTCTTCCAAGGTCCGTATCGTCCTCTCTGACTGTCCATCAGTCTGTGGATGATAGGCCGTACTCAGGTGCACCTTAGTCCCCAAAGCCTTTTGGAAAGCCCTCGAAAAGTATGAGGTAAAACGTGCATCCCGGTCCGAGACAATACTTGCTGGAACTCCATGCAACCGAATGATCTCATCAATGTACTTCCCAACAATCTGAGCAACTCCATCGGTCTTCTTAATGGCCAGGAAGTGCGCGGACTTTGTAAGCCGATCCACCACAACCCAAACAATATCCTTCCTGGTCCTGGTAGTTGGTAAACCCATGACGAAGTCCATCGTAATATGATCCCATTTCCACTCCAGAATGGGTAAGCTCTGCAGGAGACCGCCCGGGGCTTGATGTTCCGCTTCGACCAACTGACAAGTAGGACACTTGGCGACCCAAGCTGCTATATCCCACTTCATCCCGACCCAATGATAGTACCTCTTGAGGTCATGGTACATCTTAGTTTGACCAGGATGAATCGCAAACCGAGACTGATGAGCCTCCCTCAAAATCTCTTCCTTTAACTCCTTAACGTCTGGTACACAAACCCTCCCGTTAACCACAATCGTCCCGTTGTTGGAAAACTTGTGCTCGGTGTTGATGTGGTTAGCGGCCTTAGTCAGCTCTTCTTCTTGTCCTTGAGCCAACCGAACCCTGGTCAATAAGTCTGCTTGATCCGCAGCTCCCAAACCCAAAGGTTCCTCATCCACGGTCAAGGTATTAAGGTGTAATGCCCCGATCATGCCAACCAACGCCTCTGCGTCCTTCTCTACTGAAACTCCAGCCCTCTTCCGGCTCAGTGCGTCGGCCACTAGATTGGCTTTCCCGGATGGTAGGAAATGTCCAAATTATAGTCGGCCACGAACTCCATCCACCTTCTCTGCCTCAAGTTCAGGTCTGGTTGAGTGAAGATGTACTTCAAACTCTTATGGTCCGTAAGTATTTGCACTTTAGCTCCATAAAGGTAAGATCGCCAGATCTTTAGTGAAAATACCACTGCGGCCATCTCCAGATCATGGGTCGGGTAATTGCCCTCATGCTTCTTGAGTTACCTCGAAGCATAGGCAATGACCTTTCCCTCCTGCATCAACACACTACCAAGCCCAGTAATTGATGCATCGGTGTAAACCACATAAGGTACCTCGTTCTCTGGTAAAGCTAGGACTGGCGCCTGTGTAAGCATGTCCTTCAGCTCCGAGAAGCTCTTCTCAGCCTTGTCCGACCATTCGAACTTAACATCCTTCCCAGTTAGTTTGGTCAGATCTTGCGCCTTGCTGGCAAAGCCCTTGACAAACCGTAATAGCCTGCTAAGCCAAGGAAACTCCGCACCTCGGTTACATTCCTTGGCCTCGGCCATTCCTTAATCGCCTTGATCTTCTCCGGATCAACAGATACTCCTTGGTCCGACACAATGTGCCCTAGTAAACCGATCCTTCTTTGCCAAAAGCTGCACTTGCTGAGTTTGGCAAAAAGCTTATGTTCCCTCAAACGACCCAACACCTTCCTGAGATGCTCCTGATGTGTCTCCCGGTCCTTTGAGTAAACGAGTATGTCATCAATGAAGATAATCACGAACTCGTCTAGCCACTCACGGAAGATGTTATTCATCATCTTCATGAATGCAGCTGGAGCATTTGTCAAACCGAACTGCATCACTACAAACTCGTAGTGGCCATAGCGTGTGCGGAACGCCGTCTTCCGGACGTCCTCCGGTGCAATCAGAATCTGATGGTATCCCGATGCCAAGTCAATCTTCGAGAACACCGTAGCTCCCTTAAGCTGATCCAACAACTCATCTATCCGGGGTAAAGGGTACTTGTTCTTCACCGTGACCCGGTTGATTCCCCGATAGTCAATACACAGCCGGAAACTCTCGTCCTTTTTTTTGACAAAAAGGACTGGCGCTCCCCAAGGTGAGCTACTCGGCCGAATGAAACCTTTCTCTAACAGTTCCTCCAACTGTTTCTTGAGTTTGGACATCTCGGCCGGAGCCATCCTGTAGGGCGCCTTAGAGAGTGGAGCAGTTCCTGGTTCAAGTTCGATTGTGAACGGGTCGGACCTATCGGGCGGTAAGCCGGTCAAGGTACCGAACACATCCCCAAACTCTCTCGCAACTGGGATATCTCCAATCTCCGCACTACTCCCGACATCCGTGGTGGAGATCGTCGCCAGGTAAGCCTCACAACCCTTTTCCACCATCTTCCCTGCTTGGATGGCTGAGACTACCAAACTTCCCGTCGTCGGCCGTACCCCTTGGAACTGGATCCGTCCCTCCGGCCTTTCAAACCGTACTCATCCCCGGTGGCATTCAAGCGTAGCCCGATACCGACCGAGCTAGTCCATACCCAAGATCACTTCGTGATGCTTGAGCCGAACTACGAATAGGTTGACTGGCATACACACGCCCCCAATGGAGACCGGTACGTCACGGAACAGTCCCAACGTAGGCATTGACTGCCCACCGGCCGCGTCCACGCCAAAGCCGTCCACCCGTTCCATCTTGAATGAGTCTCGTCCAATCCATTCCGGACACACAAAGCTATGTGTGGCCCCGGAATCAAACAGCGTATGTGTTTCCACTCCGCCAATGGTTACGGTCCCTACATTCACCCCAGAATGATAAGTACCTAACCTCCAATTCCCCCAAGCAATGCATTGCAGGAAAGGCCACCCCTTTCCCCAATACGACACTAAGCAGGATTCACCCCCCTTTAACCCAATACGATGCTATGCAGGAAACGGCCACCCCAATTTCCCCATGCGATGCATTGCAGAAAAAGAAATTAAGTAAATAGTATAGGGTTAGTGAACGTACCAGTGATCGCGTTGAAGTCGCTGGCCACCCCAGACGTCTCCACTAGTTGATAAACCCGAGGTACACCGGCTTGGCCCTTGGCTTGCACCGTATTACCACTGTAGTATCCCCAAACCTGGATACTAACCCCACCCTAAACATTTGGGCTGACTATGTTAACCATAAGGCCGAAGGAAGGTCAAGGAGAGCGTTCCATAGGCCAAAGAAGGTCAAGCTTAGCTGGGAAGCAGCTTGGCCGAAAGAAAAGCAGCTGGAAGGGAAGTGTTCAGCTCAAACGAGCTGAACAGTTGAGCTGGTCAGCTAGGTCAGCTGGCAACCAGCTCAACCCAGCTAGCTTGAGTGTTTAAGTGTTGGGTCAGCTGGTCAGCTAAGGGGCACCAAGGCGAATGGACACCAAGGAAGGATTGTGTCCATTCGGCCAACAAATGTAACCATTCGCTTGGGCAGTTATGGGGTGAATTGGGAGGCTATAAATATCCCCCAAGAGGCCATTTTCGTGGCCATCTTTACACAGGAAAATCCCAGAATTTTCCCTAAGGCAAAGGCCAATTTAAAGGAGAGAAAGAAGGGGATTTTGGTCGGATTACTCAAGGGTAAATGGCCGGCTGTTTAAATGGAGTTTTGGGATGCTTTCTAAAGGAAAACAAGGCTGGAAAACAAGAAGGAAAATCCAGAATTGGATGGAAGAGATCGCTTGAAGGTTTGGAGACCAACCGGGCAACTGTCCATGAGACAGTCCGCGAACGACCGTGGGTCGCGTACGGACGACCATGGGTCGCGTACGGGCGACCGCGGATCATTCGCGGACGACCGCAGTACGCACACGGACAACCGCGGACGACCGCAACACGCACACGGACAACCGCGGACGACCGTAAGGACCGTCAGGACGCCCGTGAGGGTAGCCAGGACGACCGTGCATTCGTCGGTACGCCCGTAGCCGTTCGTCGGCACGACCGTAACCGTACGTCTGTAACCGTTCGTCGGTACGTTCGTAGCCGTTCGTTGGTACGTCCGTAACCGTTCGTCGGTACGTCCGTCGGGTTGCCTGTACGACCGTACGTCTGTGGCCGTTCGTCGGTATGTCCGTAAGGCTGTCTGTACGATCGCAAGGTCGACAGAACATCAGTGACCGTTCGTCGATACGTCCGTAATGTCGTATGTACGACCGTAAGGTCGACAATACGTCCGTAACTGTTCGCCAGTACGACCGTAAGGTCGTAAGTGCGTCCGTGACCGTTCGCGGTACGGTCGTGACCGTTCACGGACGAACAGGACCGACCGTGAGACGTAAGTAAACGACTGCGGGTCATACGTACACGACCGCGGTGTAAGAATATGAGTTTAGGTTGAGAGTGTAGCTTAGATTGAAGAGAGAATGAAGAGAGAATGAAGAGAGAAGCTAGGAGACCCGATTAGGGTTCTTAGCGGTTTAGAGAGAGAGAATGAGAGTTGCGGCTACAAGAGAAGAATAATTCTCTGTATATTCATTAAGGAGGGTTACAACACTTATATATAGGAAGATACAACTAGGTTAAGCAATAAACAACACTATACAAAAATGGAATGAAGACAATAGCCCCTTTAGGAAAGAGAGAGTCCATCCGGGTAAGTTAGAAAGGGACAACCGCGCCTTGGTCTTTGTTGATAGTGACTTGTCCCTGGGTCATACCGAGCTTGTCTTGAGCCTTGATCCAACCTAAGACTTCTCTGATCTTGTGCACTTCTTGTTTGTTTCCTCCAACGGTCACATTATCCTCCTTAGTATTCAAATGTGAACCGGATGGTATTGTGCTAAACAATGCGCCCTAACTTTGCACAATGTTAATCATATCAAGTCTTCATCTCAATACTCCCCCTCAAGCTTGAATCTCATGGGAATTGAGATCAAGCTTGGAACCATGAAGACTCACCTCATTAAAAACCTAAGTATATAAAACCTCTTGGAATAAAACTATACTTAGGGAAAAAGAGTATGAGTTTCAAGGTTTAGGAGAATGCGTGTGAGGAGTGTTCATGAGCCCTAGCTTTGAGTGAATGGACTCACAAACCCTTTGACTTGCTGCCTTAGTGAAAACATCAGCAAGTTGATCCTCACTCCTTGTAAAGCATGGCAGCACAATTCCTTGCTCTATCATTTGTCTCACTTTGTGGCAGTCCACTTCTATATGCTTGGTTCTCTCATGGAAGACTGAATTTGAAGCAATGTGAATGGCTGCTTGGTTATCACAGTGCATAGTGATTGGTGTTGGAGTCTCAATCCCCAAATCCACAAGAAGACCCTTGATCCATGCCAATTCTGTTGCTAGCTTCCTCATTGCTCTATACTCAGCTTCAGCACTTGAACATGACACTATCTTCTGCTTCTTGCTCTTCCAAGTAACCAGATTTCCTCCAATGAAAGTACCATACCCAGTAGTAGACCTCCTGTCCACTCTATCTCCTGCCCAATCAGCATCACAATACCCAACTATCTTTGTGTTTTGATTGCAACCCATCCAAATGCCTTGCCCGGGAGTACCACTTAGGTATCTGAGTATCCTCTGAACCATGTCCCAATGATGCACCTTTGGTGCTTGCATGTGTTGGCTTATCTGGTTCACAGCAATGCACAAATCAGGTCTGGTTATAGTTAAGTAGATTAGCTTACCAACAATCCTTCTGTATTGAGTGATGTCCTCAAATGGTCTGTCTTCAAGCTCCCCCTCTCTTATGACTTTGTAACCTTCCTCCAATGGTGTCTTAGCTGGTCTTGATCCAATCTTTCCTGCTTCAGACAACAAATCAAGTGTGTACTTGTTTTGAGATAAGAAGAGTCCTTCATCAGACCGACAAACTTCTATCCCAAGGAAGTACTTTAGAGTACCAAGATCCTTAATATCAAACACAGATTTAAGATAAGCTTTAGTTTCTTGAATACCTGACCTGTTACTCCCTGAAATGATAATGTCATCAACATAAACAAGGATGACAATGATACCTTCCTGATCTTGAAGAGTAAACAAGGTATGATCTCCTTCAGACCTCTTGAATCCTTTTTGCATAAGGGTTGAGCTCAACTTATGGTACCAAGCTCTAGGTGATTGCTTGAGTCCATAGATAGCCTTCTTGAGCCTTAGCACCTTCCCTGGTTTTACAATGCTTTCAAGACCAGAAGGTGGTCTCATGTATACCTCATCTTCAAGTTCTCCTTGAAGAAATGCATTTTTGACATCCATTTGCCAAAGTTCCCAATCAAGTTTTGTTGCTAGAGACAAGATGATCCTAACTGTGTGAAGCTTAGCTACTGGTGCAAAGGTATCCAAGTAGTCCTTTCCATAGGTTTGAGTGAAGCCTCTTGCAACCAGTCTTGCTTTGTACCTTCAATCTCTCCATTGCTTTGATACTTGATAGTGAAAACTCATTTAGAAGTCACTGCCTTCTTGCCCTTAGGAAGATCAGCTTCATACCAAGTCTCATTGTTCTCCATAGCTTTGGTCTCTTCATCAACAGCTTGCATCCATCTCTTATCTCCTTTGGCCTCTTCATAGGTTGTTGGTACATACTCTTGATCCAACTTCCCAATGAACACCTGATGTTCCAAAGGCACATGAGCTAAACTACAAACAGCTTGAATGGGATGAGCTACTGCATTGCTGTTGAAGTAAACTCTAGTCTTCTTCCATTCTGATGGATCATTTTTCTCCCTTGTACTCCTTCTTAACACCTGAACTTGTTGCTCATTTACCTGAACCGGTTGTTCCTGTTCAACCTCTTCATTATGATGATCCAACTCCTCAGGTTCTACCTCATGTTCCTCATGCTCCTCAGCCTCAGCTTGATCATGTGTAGATGAATCAGATTCTTGCGGTTCTGGAGCTGATTCTTGAGTGTCCCCCTCATGATCAAGATGGGCAGGTTGTGGAGCTTCTGAAGACAAGACAGGTACTGTAGGAGCAGGACTTGTGGCAGCCGGTTGTTGAGGTATACTAATCCCAAGGCTTTCCATAATTCTCCTTAAGTTCTCAGCCCGGTCTGATTGAGATGCTGGAAGGTCCTTCAAACTATCCCAATTCTTTTCATCATAGAAACCTCTTGTCTCCATAAATTTTACATCTCTTGAAATAAAAACCTTCCTTGTTTCAGGCACATAACACTTGTATCCCCTTTGTGTTGTAGAATATCCAATGAACATGGCTTTGGTGCTCTTAGCATCCAATTTATCCCTTTGTTCTCCTGGTATTAACACAAAGCAAAGACACCCAAACACACGTAAAGAATCAACTAATGGATTGGTTCTGTTTAATACCTGAAATGGAGATTGATCCTTGAGAACTTTTGTAGGAGTTCTGTTGATCAAGTAACAAGCAGTTATGACTGCATCTCCCCAAAACTTCTTAGGAACATTCTTGTAGAACATCATGGACCTTACCACCTCCATCAAGTGTCTGTTCTTTCTCTCAGCCACTCCATTTTGTTGTGGGGTGTAAGGACAGCTTGTTTGATGAAGAATCCCATGTTTGGACAAGTGTTGTTTGAAAGCATTACTTGTATACTCACCACCATTGTCTGATCTAAAAATTTTGATCTTAGCATTGAAATGGTTAGTAACATGACTTTGGAAGTTCATAAAAGCTTCTAACACTCTATCCTTAGTTTGCATCAGTGTTATCCAAGTATATTTAGATTTTTCATCAATGAAGGTGACAAAGTACTTATGATTTCTCTAGACATACAAAGAGCAGTCCACACATCAGAATGAACAAGATCAAAGCAACTTTCATAAGTGGTTTTAGAAATTGGAAAAACAGATTTGCAATGTTCCCAAGAATACAAGCCTCACAATCATCATTCTTAAAAGAAACAGTAGGTAATAAGACTCCTAAAGCCCTAGAGTGTGGATGTCCTAGTCTAGCATGCCAAATCGAATCATCCACACCAACACAAGTAGATAAAGCAGTAGATAAAACAGTAGATAATTCAGAAGAAGGGTTGGTGTCTTCAACCATGTAGAGCTCATCCTTTGTCACACCTTTCCCAATCAACTTACTTGTCTTAATATCCTGAAATACAACATCATTAGGACTAAAAACAACATTGCAATTTAGATCAGTGGCTATTCTTTTTACAGACACTAAGTTGGAAGTGAAACTAGGCATATAGAAAGCTTTAGATTCTTTGTCAAATAGTTTCAGATTTCCGATGCCTTGTATTGGAATCTTATCACCATTTGCAATTACTACACTTCCTAAGGCAGGTTCAACATTGTTTATCAACCTAGAATCACTTATCATATGATGAGAGGCTCCTGAATCAATGATCAAAGGTTTCAGTTTGTTTGAAGCAAAGAGTGAAGTGCCAAGGACCATACCAGAGTTCTCCTTGAGATCTTTAATGAGAGCTTCAAGGTCTGACCTCCTTACCACATCATTCTGAGCAGTCACAGCTGGTGCTTGATGGACCACCATTGCTCTCC